>SGJC01000249.1:0-23457 GCA_009887335.1 Henneguya salminicola | reverse complement strand
ACCTATAGTACGTAGTATCGTTCCGTGTACCATTTTTTCCATATGAATGGTTATTAAATATAATACTGGAAGACATTAAATTTTCGAGCGTGCGCAGTAATATTTAGTCGCTTCCTGCACACTATCAAAAATAGCATAAAATCAACGTTGATAACTTCCGAGATATTAATCAAGAATAAATCCTTTTTTGCATGGATGTAAATTCTCGAGTGAAAATAAATTTAAAATATAAATGAATTTTGTTTCTTTTGTTGGTAAAAATTTATAATTTATTTTATTTTATTGCTAAATTGTCGTCATTATATCCCTCTTCCTAATTTAATCTTATGCGTTGTTTTTAGCCCTTTTTTAAATTAAAAAAAACTTTTATGTAAAAGTAAATCTATTTTTACATAAATTTCGGTATACATTATTACTTGAGTTGTAAGATTACCATCTTGTCTCCAAAATATAATTTAGCTTTCTAGAACTTGCATAATTTTTATTTTCTTACTAACTCAGTGTTTTTTAAAGTTCATTTGATATTTGGATGGCTTTATAACATCCAACTCTCTCACTTTAGAATTTATTTATCTTTAAACGTTCTCTTTTGACCAATTTAATATTAATCTCATCAAAAATATTAAAATTTAGTATTAAACGGTATAAAAAATAAAAGACTGTTTAGATTAAGGTTTTTGTACTATAACAAACTAATTTTGTGTTCTTTATGCAAAAATGGAAATTTCATCTCCGAGGACATCCGAAAGCATTAATAAAAATATTATATTTTTGAGACATATTTTTATATACGATTTTATGTATAAAACGCACGATAACTATATTGTTGGTAAATTAACATTTTCCTGGATTTAAAAGTTCTTCAAGCACACATTTAGGCAAAGTTGCTGTTTGAATATCGAATTGACAGTATTACTTATAATATGTCAGTTCTTACTACTCTCTATAAGAAGGATGCTACCAAGGCATTTTTAATTCACAGAGGTTTCTTATGATTTAGAAAAAGGATTCTTAAAGGGAGGGTCGCAGACATAGTTTCGGTGAGTCTACTGAAAAATTATAAAATATATAGGTATTTTTATTCTCGCCCCCCGCTTTTCAAAACTGGGTCTCAGCCTTCATTAGTTTGAGAACCCAGGTTTTGTATACTAATAGAAATCCTAAAATCTCAAGCAGCGCTTAAAAGGGTATCATGTGGTACAGTCCGTTTCACAAGGAAATATTTTTCATTTATGCGGCTTCTCTGTTTCATAAATTTAACTATAGATTGAGATTTTAATAGTTTTTGTATAAATTCATTTGTGGTATTTATTTTGTAGCAAAACCTTGATTATTAAATTCATAAAAATATTCACAACTTTAGTTCTTTTTATTCGTTAACTTAATGTGGTTTATCCAAACTGAATAATTTCGAGTAAAATTTAACGGTCACCCAGAATGTGTTAACCATTGACAATTCCTTAACAGTAGTGTTATGATTTGGTCGAATAAACATCCGTCTAACCTCTGCTTTTTATACACACCATATCCCGTAGGCATTGCAGCGATACAAGCTTATTCGTATCTTTTATGATGTTGCTGATTGACAGCTTAATCTTTACCATCAAGATAAGCTTACACTGTCTCACGGAAGTCGATTTTCAGTCGGCTCTGCCTTACCGCCAGTATTTTTTCATGTTTTTGAGGGCTTTCCTATCTCGAGCTTTAGCTTTTTTGATATAAGAATTTTCAATAATAAAATCTCATGCAAATTAGTTTAGATAGAAGTTTTATTTTATATAAATAATTTCTGATAAAGAATTCATGAAGAATAATTTTGAAAAAGTACTGTTCACAAAATAGATTTTTTTTTTTTTTTTTACTCGGCCTGGATGTGTAAAATCTTATTGGTCTCTTTCGAGAGGGGCTTCACGGTCCCCCATTCTGCCCATGCAGACGCCAGGCAGGCACCACTGGTATGATTCAGCGGTAGTGTGGTTGTCTCTCCCACTAAACACCACACCAACCTCTTCCCCCTAGGGACGCCGTACCACAGGGGCATTGGCTCGCGGACACAAAATAGATTCAATTTAGGACTAGGTTCAGTTTGGTGTTTATGAACTAAATATTAATTTTTAATATTTATATTCTAAGTTTCTCATAATTTTATTATTTTGGTTCGAATAAGAATTACCAGGAATTTTACTTCATGACCGAGCATAGAATCAAATACGGTCAGTTCTCGACTTACGGCTGGGTTTCGTTCTTCAACCTCGGCCGTACGTCGAACAAAAAAGATGACATCAAAGTACATATCTACGTAAAAATCTTTTATTTCTATTTATATAAGATACATAGAAGAATTATTTTGGAGTATTTTCCTTATCTTCGTTATTAATTAATATTTATGGCAGACTCTGGAAATTTATCATCGAATGCAATGGTTGTTTTTTTGATAAACTTTTCCAGGTTAGGCTGCGTACTTTGGAAGATCTTTCGGTGTCGCAGTCCATATCTTCAAATTTTTGAATTGCATCATTAATTTTGCTAAAAGCTGCAGCCATCTTTTTTTAGGAAAAATTTTTTTTGGTGATTCTTCAGCTTGATCTAGATCTTTAAGTTCTATTACATTTTTTTCTTTACCTCGTCGTTCTTTGATCTCTATCAAATCTTGATTTGTGAACATATCAACATCATCTTCCAAACGTTGATTTATATCTTCCTTGTCGATTTCCAAATTTAGTTGTTTAGAAATTTTTATAAACATATTCGCCACTTCCTCTATTTTCTCTTGTGTATTGAAATTCATATTGTCATTATATCTTTTCGGGAGTTTGTTCCATATTCCATTCATTCATTTTGTCGTTACTTTGAACCATCCTTCCTTTAAATTATTTATTGCATTAAAAATTTTATAATTTTTCCAAAATTCTCTCAATGTTTGATCTTGACATGTCCTTTCGATTGCCTGGGCAAAAGTGATTCTTAAAAAATGCACTTTGAAGTTAGCGAGGCCCCTTGATGCATTGGTTGTAAAATGCTTGTCGTGTTAAAAGGTAAAGAAGTCACTTTTATGTTTGGGTGTGACTCATCTAAGTGATGAGGATGGTTTGGAGGCTTGTCAAGAATCAATAAAATTTTGAAAGGAAGGTATGTCGTTTTCATCACAATATTTCTTTATTTTAGGAATGAAACAGTTGTAAAACCAGTCTTGAAAAAGATATTGTGTCATCAAAGCCTTTTTATTCATACGATAATGTAGCAGTGACGTAGACTTCTCGATTCCCGTGAAAGCTCTTGGATTTTTAAAATGATACATAAAAAATGACTTTAGTTTATAACCAGCAACATTTCCACCAAATAAATGGGTTATACGATCTTTAAATGCTTTAAACCCGGGCATGCTCTTAGCTTCTATTTGAATTTATGTCTGTTCAAGCTTTTTTTCCAATATAAAACGGGTTTATTTACGTTAAAAATCTGCTCCGGCAAATAAACCTCTTCTTTGAGCATATCTTCAAAATTATCTTTAAATTTCTCGGCAGCTTTCAAATTAGAACTTGCTGCCTCATCCCAAATCTTCGAAAAGACTGCGTGCTTTAGTTTGGATAGTTAGAAAAGGTAGTGAAATATTCTTTCCTAATAAATCCTCCACCCAAATCTTTAAACATTTTTCCATATAATGTATGGGACCATTTCGTGTTTTTTTCGCGATGATCGATGATTTCACTGACACCGATTGTTTTATTGATGCAAGAATTCGTTGTTTGTCCTTAATTGTAGTTGAAATGGCCGAATGGGATAATTTAAATTCCCGTCACAAGTCTGACATAGTCTTCCCGCTCCCGTGCTGTTTTGTTATTTTATTTTTCATCTTTAGGTCTATTGTTTTTCTCTTGTTATTATCCCTTTTAAAAGGCATATTGAGAGTGAAAAATCCCAAATAAGTTGTATAAACACAGAGCAAAACTTCAAATTTAAGCCGCGAGTAACCTAAAACAGCTCTCAAACACGAACAATCGGTGACTAACGGCATATTGTTCACAGTTATGAATTCTCTTGTTTACGCCTGGAGCGCAAAACTGATGAAAAATTTTTGTTCGTCGTAAGTCTAGAACTAACTGTATCTTTAATTGAATTTGGAGTTATCTTTCTTCACAAAAATAAATGAAATTGAGGAATTTAAGTGAATAAATAAAAACCCATTAAGCAAGAATTACAAGCCGTATTCAAATATTCAATTACCATTGCTTCTACTACCCTGCGTCAGCTCATGAAGATTTTAGGGGATATTGCCTACTAAGCCATATTTCCTCTACCGACCGAGTAACAAGTCAGGCATTTTTTCTCTTCTCGGACTGGATGTGTGAAATCCTACTATTCTCATTCGAGAGCGACTTAACGGTCTCCCCTCCGGTTCCGATGCAGATGTCAGGCAGGCCCTAGTTCCAAGTTTCAGTTGTTGTGTGAGACTCTCCTCTATTAAACGTCACACCAACCTCTTCTCTCTAGGGGCGACGTGCCAATAGGACATTGGGTCGCGGACAAGGCAGGCGTTTATGTCGCAGTTCTCGTGGGATCTCTGGGAATATATCACAGCCCAATGGCCTCGAGTCAAGCTATCTTATTTGATATAACCTTTAAATTAGCGAAAATTTAATTGTCAGGTTCGATTCAGGATTTATTGTAGAGAATAAAAAAAGTAGAAAGGTAACTGTTTACATTTTTAAAATAAATATTGAAAATAGTAGATATTTTAAGATTTATTTTGTTTAAACCAAATGCCTGGAGTATTTTTGACTTAAATCATGCAAAATTAGATTTTAATTATGGTAAGTATGATTTAGCTTTATTAGCTTCTATTCGTATAGATTTGATAAAAAAAATAAAATTAATTTTAATTATTAGATGATCATGTTTTTATAAAATTAATGAAACTAAAGGTAATGACGAATACAAATAGCAACTTGAAAAAATAAAATATACAACGAATGGTTAAAATTACAGGCACATCGAGGAAATGCTATAAGTTAAATATAGATTTCAACCAAAAAATACTGGTCTGCTTCACACATTCGGCAGAGGTGTTTTAAACCGTTGGCTTATATTTTGAGCTTAATTACTTATTCTTTTGACATTTTCTTCTATTTGTATATCACATAATAAATAAGTTGCCGATCCAACTTATTTTACAGAAAAGTGATAAAAATAATAAGTTTTCATGAAAAATCATTAAAATAAGGGGTTGCTTTACTTTTACTCGTCTAATTTTATTCAAGCACTGGTTTCAACCCTATGTAAATATGGGTCCAAAAAATATTTTGCATCGATAAAATGAATTTTTTTTATTCTTTCTTCATATTATAAACTCTATAACCCCAAAAAAAAGAATCATTATAGAAGATCAAATTTTTATTACAATTTAATTATCATAACATAAAACAGTTGCAAATTATTATTTTTCATTTTTTTAATATTAAGCATCAAAATTTGTACAATAAAGTGTAACAAACAATTTTGCGAAATATCGGAGTAACTCGACTTATTGACATTGTGATTATTTAAATTTTGATTCATAATTTCAAAATGTAAATTATAAATATTAAATTTTAAAGCGTCAAAATCTTCTTTATATTTCTTTAGTCTCCCCAAACCACTCGATCCTTTGCGAGTCATAAAGCACAACATCAACGGTTTTTTTCATTTCCTTCATTATAATTTTCTCAATAAGATCGATCAATTTATTGAAAAATTCATTCTAAAATTCCAGTTGATCAGAATAAACTATTTAATTCTGAAGGTTTCAAGTCCAAATAACGTTTTGTTAATTTTAATCCAAGCTTATTCTATTTAAAACAGAATTAAAATTTATGCTGTCAATCCCATTTAATATTTTTCTTCGTTTACTGTCACATATTCTCATCTATTTAGTATGGGTAAGTAAGGAGAGAGGTGGCTATAGCAGTATCACTATCATTGCGATAAAATAATGGCTGTTATATTCAAACGTTTTTCTCGATTTTAGCGCTAAAAAAGCATTCGAAATTAATGTGAAGATAACGTTTGGAGGAATTAAATCGGAAATCTAGCATAATTAAGGCATTGACATTACACTAGTACGAACATTGTTTAAAACAGAAAAAATTTAAATATACTTTTATAAGTCGTAGACAGTATATGATTATAAGCGAAGGGTTGAAAATTATTACTTTCATACAGAGTTTGGGGTGTATAATGATACAAGAAGACTGGGTTGATATAAATTAGGCAATTAGGAGGCTAATTTTTGCAAAAATTACAAAATCGAAAGACAGAGTTTTCTGGAAGTGTAAAGCAGCTTTCTTGAATGTCTTATGTATAGCTGTAACATAAAATCAGCCTGCATCAAAGAAAATTCCGTCATGCTTTAATTTCAGTTTTTAAAATTTGTAGCAAAGATAAAATCGATTTTTTTTAAATAATAAAGTTAAACAGAACTATGTGCTTGTTGAAAAAAAAGTGCCATGGGCAAATGGGGGAAAAGATCAATTTACGGCTATTAGAGGCTATAATATACATGGTATAGAGAAGACGCATTTTTTTTATTGGGAAAATCTCGAAGTCGTCAATGCTTAAGAATATAAAGAGCTTACTCACATATACAAGTCAAACGAGTTTGCATGAAGAACTCTTGAGGCTCATAGGTTGTTTAATTCTTCAACAAATGGAAAGGTTTCTGTTTTTTTAAAACTGCCAGATTCACTCTAACCGCGTCGATCTAGGGACTAAATATCTCGTTTTCTCGTCTCTGAAAATTATACACGTACTGCAGCCATATGACCAGTTATGTCTTAAAGTTTTAGTATCAAAATATTTCTAGCGCTATGTTCTTCCAGGCATGGTGAAAAAATTTTCAACGCATAAATGGTAAGACGGGAATTTATTTGTTGCTCCCTGTAGGGAAAACCGGGAGTTAGTCCGCGGTGGGGGAACTAACCTTTTAAAGCGCAATTAACTTTCTAATTCAAACCCGCTACCAATAAGAAGACATAGAAATTTACTATGTGCACTATAAAAAGACTTACATATGAAAATTTAACTTATATTTCTAACTTCATGGTCACGGTCAATTAGTTCGTTTCCCCAGATGACTACTATTTTCTTAAAAAAATCTGGAAAACAACACTAAGGACAGTACTTATGATATAGTTAAATATCTCACTGAAAGGACGATTTCCACCCATTTCTTAGGTTAAGTCTGTTGCCTCGTTTGGAAGTGGGCGCTCAATTAACAGTACGCCCCAAAGAAAGTTCTTAATGCCATATCAGGCCTACATGGCTTATTTGCCAAAATATCCATTAAAAATACGCCTTTCAAAACATCTCATTTTATTACTGCCCCTACTAATAAGTAAGCCGTTGATTAATCTCACATAGACAAATATTTTCTTCGTTTGGTACATTTTAACTTGTAAATTACTATTTAATTTAGGTTAATGCAAGGATTAATGCATTTTTAATTTGGTAATAAGAATCTGAACTATTTGAGACGTATTAAATTCATAAAATGCATGATATCTAGATGGTCTAGCTCAGTAACGATCATTTCAGAACACGCCCAGTCTGTCGATCGAACTCATAAATCCCTACTAACATCACTAAATTGTGGCAATCTTTCAGATTTTATATTAAAATGGTGTTGACTATATTTTAATTTAATAGGAAATATATAATAATAATAATAATAAATAATTAATATCTTTTTTACTTGAACATTTTTTCCTATTTTAATAAATCTACTTTTGGGTTTTTTTTTAAAATTTTTGATTGAAATACATTTAAAAAAGAAAATCTTGCTATACTCGAGGGAAAAACTGCATCAACTTCTAATACCGACTTAGTCATAATGTTTGAAATCAATTATTAACAATGGATAACTCATATTCAATATTTTTTCCTACATTTTTATTTTAAATATAAATATAGTTTTAGAATTGCTTATTTGTTTATGTATATTAAAATAAACAACTTACAATTTTTTTGTATCAGGGATTAGGCATATAATTAAGAGATAACTAAAAAAAACACAAATTTCTGTTGCTTTAGAAGTTCCCTACCTTACCATAAAAAGATTTGTGTTATCGTAACAGAAATCCCTAAAAATCATACAACGACATCACTACATATTACACCACCAACGGTTGACGCATCCGACAGTTGCTTAACTTTGCTGACCTTAGAGGAACGGGTGCTATCAGCTGTGAAAGGCCTCCTTTATAAAATTTATCCTTAATTTTTACTGTTTTCTCAGGTATTGCAGCTTATATATACCTTTACTACTGTATTTCCTATCATGGTCTGCCACAGGGAGAAGGGGTGAGTGATTATGCATATAACTGTTGAGCATTGCTACCAATATTTTGGATATGTAAATAAAATGGGACATTGGTCTTGGGTTTTAAAATTAATATGTTTTTACCCGAATAGAATCGATAAATTTTTACTAAAAAACACAAACAGACTATCTGAGATAATTAAAATCAAACCTAGGTAGGATAATCGATTTTGTAAATTCTAAATAAGGTGATAAGTAAAGCCTTACAGCAAAATCAAAAAAGTGGGGAAGTAATATAAGTAAACAGTTAAAGTTTGTGAATATTATACTTGTCAGGATATCAGCTTGATATAATAATCTTAGCAATCTTATAATTTTAAGGGGATGAATGAATTAAACTCTCAACATAAATTGAATATAAAAAATAGAAAGTTACAGTCTTATTTAGTATTTTAGGCTTGAAAAAATAACACAAAAAATATTAATGTCTTAGAAATGATGAGGATTGAAAATATTCACAATTACATGATCATTGAAGTAAGGTACTTTTGGAGAAAATAGGCATAGAGATTTTTATGAGTGATGAGCACTTAATTCTGAGATTCTTTGAAGTTTTGTCTAGCTGAAAGGGAGTTTGAGAGGTTTCACTTGTAATACTCTAGCCAGTTCTTTTTCCTTTCCGTTTTAAAAAAAAAAAATTCAATAAAGAAAATTGCGTTCGAAATTTGTATGTTTTCTTGCGATCTAATTTTTTATTTGGTCGAATCACATATAAGCGTGACCTTAATCCTGTGGTCTCCTTATGCCACATAATCCCAGAAAGAACTAATCCATTAAGCTTTTAATTTTCTAATATTTGTTTGATTTTAAAATGTTAGTCTCTGATTACTATTTAATAATTTTGCTTATAATAAGATAAATACTATAATCGGATTAAAAATAACATGAATTGGCTAGGGGAATATTTTTTATTCATGCGCAATAGAGTACTTGTGTTCTTGAAAATACTACCGACTCATAGATGTCTGAGTTCCTTTTTTGAAAATGAAGAAGCAATCCGGCTCCTTCTCTTATGATATAGAGCCACCGATCGCCCAGAAGCATGCATATTCTGCCAAAATGATAACATTTCACAAACGAGAACAAATTTCGAGATCCTGCCAAAAATCCTTCAGAAAACAATGGTTTATTTTAGGATATAATTTATGTTCTAAAAGGAAAATTACAATAAATAGGCGATTGAAGCTCGCTTATATTTTGCTTTACAGAATAAAATAATTCAGCTAACTTTTCTAAGGAGAATGCCAAACAATAATATTACTACTAGACTCGATTTCTTTATCGTCTTGTTGGGGATAGTTTGGATTTTTAAGATATTGTAATAGGTAGAGAAGGTATTATCGTATAAAAAACGAAACCAAACCTGGAAAAGTCAAATATTATAAAGTGAACGGCACTTGGGTATTAGGAAAAGTCGAAAGAACACCAGATAATCCTTTTTTTCTTGTATACCTCCCTGAAAAGAACTGTTGAAACATTGATATCCATCATTTGAACCTACACGAGGAATGGCTCCGAAATCTTTACATATGCCTTCCGACCTTATTCAAAACTTAATAATTATTACACACATAGAACGGTCAACTACTGCAAGAACTTTAGAACTCATATGCAGGGGCCTACACAAATATTACTAAAGGCACCTGAAGGGCCCTTAAATATAAAATGTCGCCCGGGAACATAACAAATATGCTACATTCGGAAATAGAGATCCAAGAGATTCTTATAGATGATTTTCTAGAGAATATCTGTAGCGAAGAGGGAACCATTCGAATTTATGGGCAGGAGTCCTAAGGGCGCTGCAAAGTTGAAGTATATTGAAACAAAATAATAAACAAATTCCGTTCGTTATTTTATCCAATTATTTGCTCATGTGGGTTTTATAAACTGGAAAACTGCGTTTTATAAACTCGATATGTTTAATTTATTTTTTTTTATAAATTTTATATAATTTATTTTAGAAAGGGATAATATTTTCTATAAAAAAATACGTTTTGTATATAAAATGTAAATGATAAGGATTTAAGGATTAAAGGACGGGTTGTTGTGTGATACATCCTTGTATTCTTGAACAAAACATAACATTCTTACTCATTTTTAACAACACACTGTTCCCACGGTTTCAAGGGACTAATAATTTACAGCGAGAAAAATATATGTAACAAATGAGAACCTCAAACTTTATTCGTATTAAGCTGTTTAATAATCTTTGAATATAATTCCCTGTCGTTTTTTGACTCTTAAAACAACAAAATTATCATGTTGATAAACGTTTCACATAGTTTTTTTTATGTTAAACGCGTGATTAAATAACTTTATTATTTTTACTTAGTTTTTTTAGGAATTTAATTGTAATATGATTGGTCCATACGATTCATTTATTCCAAATTTCGTCGATTTCAATTCTACAGAAGATATTGAAGATAATGTAAGAGACGGGTTTTTTATATTTATAATTGTATTATTGATGGTGTTATTTATTATTATTCTAGCTTATTGGATTGAATTTTGTACCAAGCAAACAAATAATCACCAGTTAGGTATTAATAATTTATTCAAAATAGAATCAGATTTAAGCGCAGTGAAATATATTAATTCAAAAGCGGATCTATATTATTTGCCTCCATATTCTGATGTTACATCGCATACGGATCTTCCAAAATATGAAGACCTTTAATTTAAAAGTTTTATTTTTAACTTATAAAAAAACATTTATTTAACATGGAAAAAAAGTTTATTTTTATTCGTTTCTTACAGGCTGTGTCATGCACCAATTGATCTAGATACCGCATACAAGTTATTTTTATTTCCAAACAGCGCAACAGGATATAAACGTAGAACATAAATCTTACAACAATTATGCAATTTAAAACTTTTCCCTTTTTTTAAACCTAAAGAACATTGTCGTTTTTCATCGACTGTAGGCTTAAAAACTTGCTGGAATCGTAAAAAAGAAATTTCATAATTTCTTTATTATTGTTATCAAATTGCTACTTATGAACCATAGGTGAGATCAGTCTCACTGATAAGGAGTGTTTCACCCATTAAAAATTTTAACTAGGATTACGAAAACATGAAGTGAAATTTCAAGGCCAACATTGATATTTTTCTTATAAGTGGAATGAATATGTTAATTAACAATATATAGTACAGGCAAGTCTCTTATGAGAGTGTAAGATAACATAAAATTATTAAAGCACATATTTTTTGTTTTTAGTTAAGACTATAAAAAAACAACAACACCAATATAACATCAGAATATTCACAATGCTACATACACGGTTTTAATGACACATTGCACATTATCCAATTTTGTCCAAAAGTTTCGCCGAGTACGGATTCTCTATTGCTCATTAAAAATTAAACGTGCCCCAAAATAACTACATGTATCAAACTCAACTTCTTTTTGGAAACTGGGGATAAAAATTAAGACCTGGCTATATTCCCATAAAATTTCTTATGATATTCTTTTAATAAAGTTTTTAAATAAAATGGTTCTTTAACAAAAATAATTCCACTTCTTTATGATTTATGTATTTTCTTTATAATAGGCCCGTGTTATCGAATTTTTATTGTGTTTCCTTTTATCATTAAACTGATTTTCTTGCCGTGTTCTTCAACTCTTGTCTGGGACCGGTTTAGGCAGGAAATAAATTTTGTCAGAATCATGTAGCACAAGATCTATTAGTATATGAGACATTCGCGGCTGGTTTTTATTTCCATCTAAGTGTTCAGTCGGTTATGAAATATTTATTCTATTTTCACCGGTTCTCGCGAGTAAAAGGTTGAAGAAGGCTGTTAAATACTAGGAAACCGATCCATGACAGGGGAGGGTTAAATGCATATAAAAGAAATAAGGTTGTGAACTAAAAAAATAAAGTAAATAATTATATATTAAAGGAAAGTATTGTCCTGCTATCTCGTGTTTCAAAAAATTTGATTCCGGCATCATTTTATCTTGTTTGTGTTTATTTTTGCTATTGATTTCTGTAGCTTTAATTCAAAAGTTACAAAATATTAATTTATTTATAGTTTTAAATATAGATAGAGTCTTTTTTTGGTTAGTTCTTCGAAATAACTAAAAATTAATAATTTCACCCACTATTTGGTGAGTTAGAAAAGAAACATTAAAATATTCTAATCTAAATAAAATAATACAGTTTATTTTGAATTTTCAATACCGGTATTTCCTATGTCGGACAGCAGGGTTTTCTCAATTGTATTTCAACCTAGTCCCATCTCTATGAAACCATATTGTTGAGATATTGATAAAAATTTTGAATTCGCTTCCAATTCCCTTCCCAGATATATGGATCTGATTTATAACGCTGGAAATTTAATTATGGATGGTATAAACAATGTTGATTTATTTGTTGACATGCTAAAAATATTTATTCTTTGACAATTTTACCGTTTTACATTTATGTTGTTGAGTTATTTCTAAGAGAATTTTTCTAAACTTATTGCCGAAAAATCTCTCATCACTTTGAAAATGATTTGAAATACCAGTACATTGACGGTTGAAAATGAAGAGCCTTTTATTAATTATTCCCCTTTTATGGAAAAAAAAATAATTTCATTTTATTGTTATATTTTTATCCCATTTTTATTTTTTGTTGCCAATTAATCAACCCAATACACCTTAATTATTGTAATAACATCCTTTTAAATTGGATTAGATCGTCCATGAAAAGCTTACAATGTAACCGTCAGTACAAGTTAAATAATATTGGGGGCTGTTTTATACTTTATTTTCGTCATGATAATATTTCTGATGATTCCCCAAAATATAATTTTAAATCTCAAAAATTTTAAGCAACAACTAATAAAGGATTGCAATTTTTTGAATTTATCAAAGCTGGCTGATTAATCATTAAGCCTGAGGTGAAACTAAATTTCAATGTGGTTTTATGTTTTTAAAAATTTGTATTCCATAAAAGAAATGCAGACTAATTAACATTTATTTACTCTAAGAATATAATTAAACTGCAGATTTAGTATATTACAAATTTATAAGCGTTATGTATCAACACGGTTTAATTTATGTCTTCCTCTAGTTAATATAGGTTTGTATAAGCGGGATGTAATTTGTTAAACCCCTAACAGTCTGCTTAAAATTAGGTAATAACCACCTTTAATTTATAAAAAATTGGCAAAAAATTTGGATATTCTAAATTGATATTAAAATTAAACTTAAACTTAAAAACCAAGTGACACAGCTATAAAATATAAAATATAGATGAATAAACCTCTTACAACAAGAATCCTAAAATATAGCTAGAAAAGCTGAGGCTTTTATTGTTTTTCTAAAACTACAACTAAACTTAAACTGATATATAGAATCTATTGAAATTTCGATAGTAATAATCAAGGTTTAGTTAACTGGCTGCCCGACAATAAACTGATATATAAAAAAAGATTAATAGTTGATGGTGGGAACTGGGCAAAAGACATAAATGGAACAAAGAGGACAAGGGAAAATAATTTTAATTCTTTAAGCTTTTATATAACCGTACATTTTTTAGAATTATTATATTGCTCATTTACTTTGTGCTTGAAAGATCGAATTAGTTTCATACCTTCAAGATTTTACGATCAATCGCCCATATTTAATACGTACCAGTAAAAAAATTTAGAATTTCTTATGAAATTTAAAAAATTTTCGTATCATATTCCTGTGATCAATGTTTATTGAGTCTGGCTTTTATCTTAAACCCTATTGAAATTTAGAACCAATCATCTAAAACGAGTTGGGGATAAGTTGATGTTAGCTATATTGTTAATTAACGATGCGCATGTATTAGTTTAGCTCTTCGGATATTTTTTCACCCATTTACCACAGTTGAATTGAATAAATGTAGAAATGAGATTTTTGTCTGCGACAATAATTAAAATTTTTAACAAATACTCTCGATGTATAAATTTGATAAACAAATAAATTGTTTATTTTAATATTCTATTTTAGTCCAAATTAGTTTTATTTATTGAAGATATGAAATCTTCAATTTTACTATTAATTTCATCAATGTCATAATGGGACGCTTCGAGGACAACACTTCTTCTTCCCTCATTTTCCATATATTTAATCTTGAGTTGTTTTTTTGTTCCAGATTTTGAGAGTTTTGATGAATATTCTTTTACACCTGTTAGGGGAATTATAATCTAAGATTGGTAAAAAAAATTGAAACATTTTTAATTTTCCCAAAAAGAGATTTTGAGGCAGAAACAGGATTGATTTTAAGAATATTTTGACCGATATTTACATTCACATCCACAGAAGTGAGAGTTAAAATCAAAGAAGCCCTATAACATGTCTTAAAGTAAATAATGTTGAATGAACATCGGCATCTAAAGATGTTTCATCCTCTTCTTTTGTTTCACTGAATCGAGAAAGATCTAAAAAAAGAAAATAGCCCAATATACCATAAAAAACAATTTCCACCTCAAGTTGATTATTTTCATCTACTTCAGATTCGAAATTCAGCATACAAACATCCAAATCATTGACGAACGTTTTAGTTTTTTTCAAATATACATCATATTCCCCATCTATTCCCATTGCATTTCCTTTGACATCCGATTTAAGCTTTCTTGATTGTAGATATTGTAAAATGATATTTTTGAAATTATTGTTTAAATTTATAGTATAATTTCGAGATATTTGAACAGAAGAGCTCATTTTAACATAACTTATAATAAAATAATATTTTTACAAAATTATATCTGCTTCTACATTTTTTATTTCCTAAATGTTAATTTATCATTAATTTACATAAATAAGATATAATTTATCTTGTTTGATTGAATTAACCAATAATTCAAATGACAATGCTAGATTGATTATATTTTTATAAAACCTGCTGTTTTTTTATTCTCAAGCAATTTATTTTCAGTATACAAACGATACGAATTTATATCTTTCTAACAAAATAAAATTGTTATCCTTTACATTTATATTTATTTTGTAATCTTCAACTTCACATAAAAACAACGTAAAACCAATAATATGTTTCACAGTGGTTTTTTCTGATTTTTAATTAATATAAAAAATTTTATTCTAATTTATTCTTTTATGAGGACAATTGAGGATTGAGGTTATTATCTAGTGATTTATACCAAAGTGGTACATCGTGCCTAGAGAGGAGGTGTTTTAGTGCATATAAATCAAACGTTAATGCTGAATATAATGGTAGCCGTCCTTAGCCCACCTTGAGACAGTGAAGCTTTTCTCGAAAACGGCTCGTAAGGTATTACACATCCAGTTGATAACAAAAATGGGTAATTATACGATGCTTTTATTTCTAACAATCGATTATTACCGAAGACGTTTAAGCCAATTTAAAATATGGAGTTAAATTTTTTTTTATCAGCGAATCAAATACAAGATAAAAGTGAACACATTAATAGTACGATCATCTCGAAGATAATATTATGTTTTGAATTTCCTTTCAAAAAAATAAAAGAATATTTCAAAAGGCTATTATATAGAGAGGGTGGATTAGTATGGTGATGTTATAAAAATTGTACACGATTGGCAGAATTTCAAATTTCTCGCATAGTTTTAAAAAAAAAAAAAAATTACCAATTCTTTATAATTCATTTTTATAGTAAAATAAAATAAATAACAGTCCCGTCCTACCATTTTGATGTCGTCAATGTATAAGCCTATATCCTTCTTATAATACGAATGAGTTTTGGTCTCAAAATACTTTCTAGAGTATAATGAATGCGAATTTTTATTTTTTATATTTGTTGTAGAAAAATAAAATTTCGAATCTAATTATAAAGCCATTCGATTTATTACTAATGGGTAGAAAATTTAATAAAATTCTGGCTGGGTAAAAAAAATAGTCGATGGGATAGAATAAATTCATCAATAAATAGAGCATTGAAAATTAATCCATATTTTGGTGCAAAAATCTATTCTTATTGAACTATAAACTGGTTCCGTTGGTTTGTAAATTTATTTTAAAATACTGTAAATTAAAAACCACCCATAGATAGAAAACTGTTAGAAATTAAGCGTTTGGATAAAATATGATAAATTTTCAGTCATTTCTCAAATAGTTATATTTTCTCATGAATATACAAAAAATCCATAAATATTAAAAAAAAAATGTGAACACGATAAAGAATAACTATATAAGCTTTTTACTTCAATTTATAAATTGACTAGTTTTTGTGAAACAAGAAAAAAATATAAATAAAAAATAATGTAGAATTTCATTCCAATTACGATTTGTGTCTCTGAAAAATAAAAATAAATTTAATAAAAATACAAATTTAAGAGCGAACATAATACGAAAATAAATGGTTGGGAACGAACCTATAAAAAAAGATGGCCGCACCGAGTTCTTACGAAACGATAATTAGTTGTCCTATTGTCCACACATAATTTTAGCCTATTAAACTGGCACAGACAATCTTTTTATAACACAATTGAATGATATCATAATACAGATAATACATATTTTGCAAAACTTATCTATCATTGCCACTCAATTTTGAAAATGAGAGTGGTGCTAAACAAAAATTATGTTAAACGAATCTTAGAAGTGGTAAAAATTTCCATCATCCATAGTGTATTATAAGGAATCCGTCCAGTGAATGAACTGCTTTATAAAAACTTGTATCTAGTGTAGCGCATGCTCTAATGTTTTAAGAATATTATTGGTTAAAATAGCTTTAAATGTAAATATATTTTGCTATATTTTTGAGTAATTAATTAAATTATTACAAGCCACATTTTAAACGTTTCTAAGCGTGCAACGCGAGGGATGCTAAAATTTTGATATTGTGTTAATAAGATAGAGCCATCAAGGTATGATGTTGTACGATGGTACATGTATCTTAACCTTATAAAAACTTTAATAAAACTAATAAGATTAAGTAAAAACCTTATATTTTCTTATTTTCGTGCATTATAATCTTTTTTTAAATGATTTATGGCCAATAAATCGAATAAAGTTAAGTGAATATTTGATGAAAAAGGTTTTATATTATTTTGTCTTTTTATAAATTATGGAGACAATAATTTATTCATTTGAGAGATAGATAGCATTAAATCTGTAATTTTTGAAAAATATAATAATTCAGATTACTCATAAGCCAAAGGTAAAAACTATTATTTTAGAGTATACACATCCTGGTAGACATTCTTTCTCCAATATCATAATTCTTACAAATTATTCTGACAACTATGTCGAGGCATAAACTTTGTTTTTAAAATAAAAATCAAAGAATAAAAAGCTCAGACGTAACATTACCTAAATAAGCTGTAAGACCATTCATGAAAAATACACTTAATTCAGTACTATGCATTTCTTACAATTAAAATCGATATTTATTTTAAACAATACACATTTCCCTCCCTTATAAGTTAAATAACCAAAGAAGACAATTTAAAGATTTTTTCTGATGCTACATAAATTATTGCAATCAATTTATAAATTAACTGCAAAAAGAGTGAAGTATAAAAAATAATATGTATTTTCAATAAATATCATAATATGAGTTGAAGGTTTGGTTGAATAGCCTATCCACTCCTCATAAGAAAACACATGCGACTGATAAATACCATATTTATTGTCATTTCATTGTAGTATTAAGTTACGTTTTCGTGTTAATAACAGAGAGTAGGCGGTGGGGAAAAGAGCAAAAGATCATCAAATTTTTTAATAACAAGTGAAGTGGATGGGATTATGACACATCCCGAAACTAAAAAGCTTGATTTAAATTTTTTTTATTTAACAAGGTTTTATTCTAAATAGAACCTAAGTTTCCATCAAAATTAAGTAAAAATCAATAAAATAATTATTCAAGTGTTTATTGAATTTTAAAAGCAATATTACTTGGGGCTCATTATTAACAGTGATAAATTTTTGATTTTATTGAGAATATATTAAAATATAAAGTTTCTGATTGCTATGATTAACTTTAACGTGTTTGTAAAAAATAACAGAAAATTATTTATACCTGGAACTTTTATTTTCTTGACTATAAATGAAGACTAATGTTAAATTTTAAAAATTACATCGGCCATGAATGATACATGAACCTCGAAGGTGAATGTTCGTTCTGAATTAATAGCCTTAATTAAAAAATTTTTATATTACAATGAAGTTATTAGTAGAATAAGAATAAAAGCTACTATTCTTGACAATATCTTGATCAATTAACTGCGATGCTAGTGATTTTCCTGTTTTTAATGTTTTTTTCTCTTTACACTGAAATAAAGATTCTAAATAATATAATTTGATGCAATACTATCCTTAATTGATTCATCAATCCAATGGACACAAATTTGGCTTGTTGTTTTCTTTTTGTCATCCGTTATCTTTTTAGTGTCAGTTTCTGAAAGTTGCAACTCGTCAGATTCTAAAACAAAATTTCTGCGTAAAAATAATTTTTTTACTTTTTATCTTCAACTAAATCGTCTTTTGGCAGTTCCTCAGCTAAAAGCGATTGTAAATATTCGAGAAAAAATGTTTTTTCTTTGTCTTATCTTAGAGATAACCGATTTTACTTTTATTCGAGCAGTTAGAATGAGCTCGATCAATTACATTCAAAACTTCTTCCTCATTTAAATAAATAGACATAATCAGGATTAATGTAGGTGTTGCTCTTACAACGCCGCACTTTTAACTAATTTATTTATTTATTTTAATTTTAAATTAAAAATTATATTTTCAATCTGATTTTATAGAAAAAATATCAAAAATGGACATTTTAATTTGTCGTCTTATTTCGCTTAATTTCGCGAGTAGTTAATTTAACTGGCTGGTTTCTTTTAAACAACGATAAAAAAAGTAGTTCTTCTCTTTTTTAAAAAATAAACGTTAATTTAATTTTTTTTTGATAAAAAGAAGATATCTACACATTTTGCATACTTGTCTACTTCTTGATTATTAAAAACGATAGCAAAGCCACATGAATGTTTCGTATCCTAGGAATGCTCTTCCCCCCCAGATCCTATTTATATCCTACCATAAATGGCTTACGTTCTCAGGAAAAATTCGTTATTATTATTTAAAGGGCATCACTACATATTACGTTGAGTACACTCCTAATTTTTGATGCAGCTGGCAAGTGCTAATCTCACGATAAACGATGTTACCAATTGTTCTAGAAGGCTCCTTACTAGTAATTGTGATTTCCAACAACTAATTTCCATTGACATTATTTGAATATCTATGTCTCCTCCCTAAATTCCCATTTCTATTCTTGTGAAAAATTTTAGCCTCTCTGAGACATGAACACAACCCATATTTATTTGATAGCCAAGGTCTCTCGATATAGCACCGGATCTATATACTTTATTATAAATAAACATCCCCGTAATTTGGGATATGGCCAAATATAATATAGATTTTATATTGATTTCACTTGATTAAACTAAAATCAATCGGGATGTTAGTACAGTTTTGTGACTCCTAAATACGTTAAATTCTTCAACAATTCCTTCTAATTTTGTTTCCAACCAAGTGCCGTGCAGTAGGAAACATTATTTTGTATTAATTTTCAATGCCAAAATTTTAAGTTTTTTTTATCGGAAACAATATTTTATTAGTGCGATAGAATGTTATTTATTGAGTTTTTCATCAACTAGATTTATAAAAGGGTCTGAAAAAATCATGATACCATTTTAGACGTCATTTTATAATTTTGAAGTTTATTTTGTTTTGTTTGGAGAATTCTATACAAGTCAGACCTAATTTTTATTTTGGAAAATTATAGAAAAGTGAACGTATCTATTCTTACTTTTTAAGTAAAATAACAGACAAATTATTGAAACTTGATGAACTGTTTGACGAAAATATCCTAACCTTTCTGCTCATAATAAAACGATTATTTAAAGTATTTTTAGAATTTATTAAAAAACGACAATTGAATTTATGCTTTCAACAAGATGAAGGTACGACACAAATATTTAGAGAAACAATACTAATTTTTATATATATTTTCCATGGTCTTTTGATTTTACGTTGTGGGAATTTAAATTGGCCATTATAATCTGACTCTTTTAGATATTTTTGAAGGAAAAGCTAGAAACATTTCATCAACTTGAGAGCAACATTTTAATAACATCGAAATAATATTGCTTCAAAAACTATAGGTAGTTAGGGAAACGGAGGTAAAACAACATAGAATTATAAAGCTTGCCTGTGACCGGCATTATTCAAACTATTTTTAGAGCATAAAAATTCGTTAAAATATAAAAAAACCCCCAAATATTATCGTGACACCTTCCGGGCTCTACCTTACAATTCTCTTTCGGGAGAAACACAACGATCATCAAGTTAGAAAATACTGACGATCCAAACGTTCAGCAGCAGTGTTAAGGTCTACTTTATTAAACCTATTACCCCACTCCATACATCAAAGGATGCCGTAAACTGCCTGATTGCACGCTGATAATATATAATCAAAAACTATTAGAGGGAGATTGCCATGTTAAATCCACACACAGTAGAGACTTTGAAAAAATACGCCGGGAAATTTCGTGAAATTTTGAAGGTTTACTAAATATTATGTGATGTTTTGAGTTTGTTGATAAATCTTTTAACGGCTTTTAGCCGAATGAAAAATTAAATATTCGTTCTGGGTACGTGAATTGAATTTTTTTAGATTTTAAGTAAGGCGTAATTAACGAAAGTATTCATTTCCCTATGTATGTTTATTTTCATTTTTTAACAAACCAAAATAGATTTAAATTTTATATAAAAAGGATAGAAAGATACATACAAGGTTTCCATTTAAAATCTGGTATATTTTTTGAATAAACATTAATGACGATATAAACATCTTATAAAACTATAGAATTATGATCGAATCAAATATCCCATCTTTTTAACTGTTCGAAAAAACATCAAATGTGTAAAAGTGTCATGCTGATCCTACCCGTAGGATAAACATCTAAAATTAAAACTAAAAGAAAGGGTCCATCAAAGCTTTTAACAAGTCAATTTGACCTAATTCTTAATTTTTATAAAAAAAAGAGATGCATCAATTTGAAAGAAATTGAAATTAGGCACGCCTAGAAGATTTCCTGTGGCGATAGAGATTTAAATAATTTCAAAAAGAATGAGAATTTTAAATGTTATTTAAAAAATAACGTAAACTTAAGATTTTAATTTTGCATCTTTTTGATTGCCCTCGTGACAAAAGTCAATATGATTTAATATTTATAAAATTCAATTATTAATTTAGGGAAATGTATTTTAAGTAAGGAATTAATAAAAAATATGGCAAGATTACAAAATAACTGGATGCCGCGCACGCGCGCCAGTATTTTAATGGAGAATATTAGCCTAATGTATGTTCATTCCTTTTTTTTTAATTTTAGAAAATTAAAAAAAAAGGAAATGAACGCTAAAAGCAAACAAGAACATTTTTTATTTTGTTAATTCTTATTAATACTATCTACTATTCGACATATACACGAGTTTACGGAAAATCAAATGGAACTTATCCATTATTCAATAGATTTCATTGAATATCTAAAAATATTCAATCCATATTGCCTTGATAAGTAACAGGAATGGGTCATGCTTAAAATGGGGAATTGGAATATTTTCTTTGCACAAACAAGAAAATCTACCAACGGGCACATATTCTTGGCAGTGTTCAATTGAAAAATGTAGTCATTATGTTTCCATACCATAAGGTAATATTTGTTGGAAAAAATTCCATATCTTTCAACTTATAACAAAAAAATATATCAGGGCAGGGATCCATATTCCTTTGAACTGCTGAAAGTCATAGGGATGTCTGTCAGATCATGGTTACGTTCATTAAACGATCAATTATTCAAAAGAATTTGTTAGTATTGAAGGAATTCAGATTAATAATATCGAAAGTTGATGGCATGCTCTTAAACAATCCCTTCCACGAATTGGTACATAATAGCAAAATTATATTTAAACCACACAAAAGCGTGTGTGACGGCTATTTTGCAGAATACATATATTTAGGAGAAAGTAAACATTTTATTTATTTAATAAGAAATATGCAAAATTATGAAACACTTTTTCAAGATTTTATTAGACAGATTGTTAGAATTTATTATGATAATGTTATGATTTAGCTTTTTTTTACATATATCTCAGATATTTTATGAAGAATATATCAACGTTTTCCACGTCAATAAATGTGTTAAAATGAAATATATTTATTTTAGGTTGTAGCAAGTTTGGGGTTGATCTGTTTAACTATTGATGGTTGATCTCGTTTTAAAAATTTATAGCCACCTTCTACATGCAAAAAAAGGCGACTTTAACGCGTATAGTGAGGATGCCTCAACCTTCCGCGTGAAAGTGGCTCCTAACTCTAAAAGGGGCGACTGAACGAGTGAGGATTGAGCCATCACAGTCATTGCAAAGCCATTATATTTTCATTTATTTGGACTCAATGGATGTTAAAATATTCTTTATTTTTGTTTAGTTTTAAGCTTGATTAACATTAATAGTTGTTCAGTTGAGGTTAAAAATTATTTTAATCTTTAATTATTCAGAGAATTGAGTAAAAAAATATTCATTGTTTTATGTCTTCATATATTGTATGTCAAATAATCAATGAAAAATACAAAATAAATATTTTTATAATATCTAAAAATATTTATAGAACCTATAAGACAGGGTCTGGTAGTCTAACGGTCTTAAAGCTGGAATCTTAATTCGATGGGCTTGTGTTCGATTCCGACATAATTTACTTATTTCTGATAATATAACGAAATATCCTAAAGTGAAGGGATCAATAAATGACGAGCGACTTCCTAGTAATAATGTCTGCCGTTACACACCGAGAAGATGGTGCGTGAAAAAAGGTGACAGGACAGAAATTAAGAATGTTAATTATATAAATATGTCAACATTCTATTCTTTTAAATAAGGAATATTTGAAAAGTACAAAATTCTAATATTTAAAAGTTTTATTTTCTTCCCATACGCGCAAATCTCCCCATTTATTCTGAAATACTGCCAAAAATATAATAAATGAGGTCTATTTTTCGAAGGATAAAAAAATCGTCTAAAAACGTCTAACGTCTAAAATCGTCTAATTTTTATGAGCGTGCGCAAAGTAAACTAAGATCAATTTTTTTAATT
>SGJC01000248.1:0-17975 GCA_009887335.1 Henneguya salminicola | reverse complement strand
AAGTGTTCTGATCACATTCATATCAATTGAAAAACTTTATGATAAGAAGATATAGGTCACATTGAAAAATCATAGGGCGAAATGTCGAGTACCTCCGATAGCGTGTTAAAAAAATACTAATACGGGCGCATTTTTGGCCCATCGCTTGAAGGTTATACTTTAATTGTCAAAATATTTTTCTCACACAATACAATCTTATATGAAAAAAAACTATAAAAACGCCAAAGAAACTAAATACCTGATTATGATAGACCTATACACGTAGACCCGGCCCTCGTTTTGTGTTTTGGTAGGTTTAAGAGTCCGCATAAATTATGAACGTGCCTTAATAAAAAAACGATGTTTTACGAATTTGACACATATTTTTAAATTTATACGCGGGCAGATGACCGGGTTTTACATTCAATTTTGGTCACCGTGATTTTCAATTCAGGTTACCTTGACTTTCAATTTTTGGCATTCGAATTTTAAAGATCCGTCTGTTTGTACATGCGAAAATCTAAACTAATTTATTCAATGGCTTATCCGTCTTGTCTTATCAATTTCTCAAGATATAAGGAATTTAATTCTTCGTTTAGTCGTCAACGAAAGAATGGGTCAACGGGAGGTTTTGATCCTAACTAATATGCATCGAAATACAATTTAATGAATCGTAAAAAGGTACACTACTACACATTTGACGACACTTATTCTTACACGATGAGCTCGTCGTTCAGTTTTAACATCACAAATTCAAATTAATAAATGATAATCGAATTACAGCACTTCAAGAAATATAGGGTGAAGCAGCCAACGTAAGCCTTATTACTATCTGGAGTGGCTAAAGAGCTTATGCTTTTAGTACAAAATGACGCGCCCTGCTTATGATCGGCGGAATAACACAGATTTTTAAGATCAAAAGGTTGAGTATATACTAGGTTACACGTCAAATATCCCTGCCTTTCGTTACGGTGTCCTTTTTTTATTAATGAATCTCTATTCACTTTACACATGTTCTGAAGTCCCTCTTGGGCAAGACGGGGATTTACACCAAATCCAATCATGTGCCTTCGCAGCAGAAACGTCACATTGATTTTACCGATAAATGGATCAAATATGATTCACTGTGAAGAAGCCATTGCCTCTCTGAATGGAATTATATTTCAACAATTTCTATCTGAGGTTGTTAGAGTTTGGCAAGAAACGAAGACTTTAAGCTTGTTATGAATTATACCAATTTCCACCATGTGCCATATCTCATAACTGCACCGAATTTTTTTTTTAATATATTCACCATATTCTCCTTTTCTCAATCCTTGCGATGAAATATTTTTATTTCTAAAATCTCACGTGAGAAGAGACACACCTCCCATAGGTACAGGTGATATCATTAGTCGTATGAGGGGATCTTGTCCAAGAATATCTAAAATAAATCCATTGAATTATTATTCCCACTGTGACAGCTTTTTTGAAGCCTGTTTACTAAAGGATAACATTATGCGATACTAAATTTTTTATTCTATTTATTACATTTTTTTATTAAATTATTTTTTTCAATTTATTACAAATGCAATAATAGAAAAGTAAATTTAAAAAATATGTGTGTGTACAGAATGACCGATTTTGAAAACCCCAGTGACCTGAATTGAATGTAATAGCCGGTATTTTAAATTTGAAAATTACGCTTCAAAACGGTTTCTGAAATTCTTGTATTAAACTCCCATATTTTTCGAATTTTTACCGCCATAGTTTTCTCTGTTAAATCCAATAGAAGAGATACTCCCAAGGATCAATTCAGCAGTAAATACATTTAAAAGTTGACGTTTATCGTTGATAGGAATTTAAAAATTTTACTATACGAATTCTTCATTGAGATTATACATTTATAGTGAATGAGAACTACTCTTATGATGCTTTATTTCGAGGTAAGATTTTGGATAACTCCCTTTTAACATGCGCAATCCAGTTGTAATTTTTATTTTGTGGTATTTAAAGTTTTTATAATTTATTTGAGTAACAATTTTAAAAAATTGAAAATTGAATTTATTGGTAATTTATGGAACAAATTATAAAGCAAAACATTTTATTTATCTTTTTTTATTGAGTCCAAATATAATATTTTTCCCGAAACGAATGATTAAAAAAATTATATGTCTGTCAAAAACATTAATAACTAATTCGAGTGAGGTTTTTTGTTTGTCTCGGACTGGATGTGTAAAACCTCACTGGTCCATCTCTAAAAGAGAGAGGAGTTCACGGAGCCTAATGTCAGGGCCAGGTAGCCTCCTCTGATGAGAATAGCGATAGTGTAGAATCTCTTTTACAAAACCTTCACCAACCTCTTCTCTCTAGGAACACGGCTCCACACAGACGTTGACTCTTAAAGACAGATTATACGACATAACTTAGAAATGCCAACTAATCGATAGATTTTATTTTTTTAGCTAATTTATTTTGTTCATTAGGAATTTTAATATACAGTGCACTTCATCTAAGTCAATAGCTGATGGTCAGTCCCGTCTGAATATATATCATTTTGATAGAATCCATCTTCGGATAAGGGCATTGGTAATTTAAACTCCAGTCAGCATAAAATCCTTTAAATCGCTCCACTTCAGTGCATATTCTTCTCTCGTGTTTGCTCAATAGCTATGCCTAAGAATTATACAATTGTTATGTCATTTGCATCTCAATTGTAAATGATTCGAGTTATCTACTGTCTTAGAATAATTTTTTAATGACATTATCAAGTTTATGATTTGTGAGCAATCTTAGCCTTCCTCGCTATAGTTTAATACGTAGATATTATATATTATTGATCAGTTTTGGATTTCACTTTAATTAGCGTTCGTGTTAGGGTTAAAATATAATTTTAGAGTTTGACTTATATTGATATATATTCGCGTATATCTCCATTAATTGCCTATTTTTTGTAAGAGCATTTTTATTCATACTTTATTATTTACTGCCATATACCGTCAAAAATATTTAAAAATATAATGTAATAATACTTCAAACTAATTTGTCAATCATACTTTATTATTATAAAGCAGTCGAATGTGGCGAATATTTTTTTTACACCTCTATAAATAGTCTTCAGGCATAATAAACACCCTCTCCATTTTCTCAAAATCATTTGCAGCGAATCTTGTTTTGCGTAAAAAGTCAAGGCGTATTTGCAAGACTTTGACATTGGCTCAATGTGTCGACGTGCTAGATTGGTTAGCTTAAAAAGGAAAGTCAAACATCAATTGCGTTTTGTACAAAGTCGATCAAAGCCAAATCTAAAGAATTGAAAAAAATGAAAAGAAAATAATGTCTGAATGGCACAATAACATCATCCTAGACTATATGTGAAAGAGAAGTGAAAACTCTGAAGATTTTGAAGAAGTGTTGAATAAATTGTTTTCTCAATCTCGAGCTCATCAGCTTCCGATACGCGGCTCTCTATTCATTTAAAAGGCTGAGTTATTTGAGAAGAATCTTGGCTTTACGGATTTTAAAGAGACAAATAGATGGCTAGAAATTTGGAAAATACACAAATCGATCAACATAAAGAAACAGCCTGGCGAAAGGCAGAGTGCGGACAATCTAGTTGCAGAAAAAGATGGACTTCAAAGATTTTCCCAGGCATTCTTAGAAATAAACAGTCCCTGAAACGCTTTCAAAGCGGGCGAAACAGGGCTTTATTAGCGCGCGATTCCAGATGGAACATGGCCGTTCAAAAAGGCTGAAGTAACTAGATCAAAGATAGCCATAGATCGCATGACTCTGCTACTTGTGTGCAATATGGACGGCAGCGAAAAAATCAACTTGTTAACAATTGGCAAAAGCGAAAACCCAATATGTTTAAAAAATGGTGGGAAACTCTTGTTGATTATATACCAAACAAAAAGGTCGGACGAAAAACACGCATCTGGAAAGATTGGCTAAAAAATATTGACGACAAATGGAGGAAAAATCCTTTTGTTGTGCGATAACTGCGCAGGTCATGTTGGAGATTTTAACTTAACAAATATGAAGCTAACTTTTATTCCACAAATACCATATCCATGATTTAGCCATTTGATCAAGGAATAATCGCAAACTTCAAAAAACATTACAGATCGATTTTGCTCCAACGTCTGGTAAATAACTTTGATCGTGGGCTTTTATCAACAGATATAGCCTTAAAAGTGGCGAATATATTAACCGTTCTGAATTATTTTCATATGTAGCGACAAGCATGGGGCAAAGTTTTGCAATCAATAACTGCTTCAAAAAAGAATGATTTGTTTTGTCGAATGTTGAAAATGAAGCGAGAAAGAGGAAAAAAAATTAAAGATGCAATTTATATTCCATCTAACATGACATCTGAAGAATTTGAAAGTTATGCTGCAGTAAATAATGAATTTCCCACAGAAGAAGCAATTTCCGAAACTCATATTATAAGAGAATTGGAAAAGTATATGTTTGCCTCAGTGAAAACAGTGATACTGAAAATGACGATACTTTGTCAAATCCTGTCTCTTTTGCCATTGCCAAGCAGTCTTTTGAAAACATTCGAAAATCTATCGAACAAAACTGCTATGAGTCTTACGAATCATTTAACAAATTAGATGAAATAATTCATACGTTGAAATCGAAAAACACCTGACAAACTAGTCTTTATGATTTTTTTTCCCGTGAAAAAAATACTAGCCATAAATAAATAAATATATTTAATTGTAAATATTATTTATATTTTTTTAATGTACACAATTATACATTCCATATACACGGACGTAATATTAATTTTTATTATCTGATTCCGAACTCCGTTTATATGCATACTTCGGTTTAGTGCCCACCCTCATCTGGTCCTACGCGCGCGCACTTATCCAAGTTTGACTGTACATTTAAACATGAAAATAATTTTTTAGGTGATTATTATTATTAGATCGGATGCGTACATTCCCACAAGTCCTCGGGGTGACTCTTTCCTTGTTGAAAATTCATATGTTTATTTATGGAAAAGTCATACAAGTCTGTGACTTATTATAAAAGCTCAGGTTATTGTAAAAATAACTGTCAAGCTTGCTGGTGCTCCAAAAAGGATGTTTATTTTGTTACAGATGAGCATAGTATGCACAAGATGTTTCGCGAATGAGCGCACAAGATACAGCCACAAGTAACTAAAAAATTGAACCTACTACACATGATAGTTGTCATAAGATTATTCCAATGACCACTAGAGGATGATCAGAAAGTATTATGTTTATTATTTTAACACCTAGAAATATTTCACGAAGAATTCATAGAACTAAACACACAATTCCCTCCCTATATTCTAATCCTACTTTATTTCCCGCTCTAACAATTTCCAATCAAATCATACAAACGAGCCCTTTCTACCTGAGGATAAAAAAGATTTAAGGAATAGAATCATCATATTTTGAACTCAACAGTATATATCTGTTCTTTCTTAAAATTCTAGGTGGTTTTGTGATGGTACTTTGGGGGCTCCCCTCGTCGTTTTTTTGAAACTTTATTTGATTCATGGTAATATCTGAAATATATCAGAACCTAACTCGTTGCTCTTCTTCCTTATAAAACTCCGAATACATATACATAGTTGCACAAATATATTTATGATTTTAGTTTATACTCAAACTCCCAAACTTTCACTCCTGGTTTTGATTAAGCAGAAATATAGTCGCTCTCTATATTTTAAACATTCATATCTTCACGGATTAAAGGCTGTTATTATCAGCTTTTTCCAATCAATTTAGCGAAAACAAAATAAAGGAACTAATGTTACCGAGAATATCTTACATAAACAATCCTTCATTCATGCAAAAAATATAAATGATTCCCTGCCTTTCATTCGTACCGATTAATGATGTTGCATGTACATTTGTCGAGTTTTGTGAGCATGTTTTTTTTCACTCTCAACGCTGAACCGTTGAGCATCTTATTGATTATGTAGAAGATATTTACCGAGGTAGAATGGGCATAAATAATCAACGAAGAATACATATTTTCTCGATCAATTTATGCAATTATTATGAAGACACTGTAAATCAATTTCCATCAACTTATAATTCAATTAAGGGTTAAATTGACGAATTCCACCATTATGTCTGGGCTTCTCCCGGACAATATTTTCATTTTTAAAGAAGCTGAAATCTTATCACCCGATAAATAAAACAATTTTTACACAACTCAGAGCTGGAGATGACGTAAGAAAAAAATAGTATAAAATTTTAAATTCGAAAATATTATCCATCGTTTCATCCTGTGGGCAAATTCAGAAAATGGGCAATCTTCAACCACTTTCATTTTACATTTCACTTTAATTTTCGATCATTTATATTATTTTACCAATTTATTTCTATTATATTTTTAAAGAGGAACAATCTAAATATTTTTCAAGTCAGTATTTAATCAAACTTTTAAAGTACGGAGGAGGGGGGAAATCAATCCAGAAATTAAATTTGGTATATTTTGAGGAAAATCGGTGTAAAGTTAAAAACTTTGTGTAAACGAATTTTTTTAAACGTTAAAGAAGATGCATTTATGAAGTAATAGTAATTGGAAGTAAACGCATGCGAAGCAATGTCGAGTTGCGACATTTTAATACTTTTATTTCACATGCGCGAAATAATAATATAATTATAACGTTGTATAATTAAATAGTTTACAAGTTTTTTTGTCATTATCAACATCACAGAATTTAGAATAAAGAAAATAATTATAATAATATAGATATAATTTTTTTATAAAGCACCTGCAATGTTTCGGCAATAGAATTTATTACCTGTGACCGTGCTCACAATTACACATAATTAACCATATTAAAGTTCATTTCTAATAAATAATATATTTCTGCAGATTTTATTGTATAGTTATTGTTCCATAATGATCATTTTTAAATGCCCCCTTCTATATACGAATAAATTATTGAGACATTAAGATAACAGGCTAAAATCACAAAAATATATATATGTAAAAATTATATTGTAAGCTTGAGTTGGTAAGATCAGAGCCTTAAATCATCCATTAAATTTTTTGTTGTCGCTGAACATGCGCAATTATGTCGCACACCCTTCTTTGGCCAATTTCATCAAAAATTAATTCAAATTAAGTTGTTACGCAGGTATGTGTTTATTAATACATTCACACAATTTCTGTTTTTTTCTATTTACTCCAAATTCTTACAACATGCCTTAATATTATTAGTGAGTATTTGCATTATGAATAACTCACCCAATGATTATCTGAAACCACCAGATCAAACAGGGAGAAGTTCAGGAAGTAGCGGATCTGACGGTTCCCATTCTTTTCAAATGACACAACCTGTTCCCAATGTTATATTTCCTCATCCAGTATTTGGTAATATAGTATATTCTCCAGTATTGTTCATTCCATGACTTTAGTTACCCTCATTTGTTAACTTAACCCTAAGTCCGAATCGAGAGCAAGGCCACCCTTCATGTATAATGTTATTATTTCATTGATAAACAACAGGGAAAATTTAGGAAATAGCAGTGGTCATATTAGTCCATCTGATGGCAGTGGGAATCCTATAGGTCAACTGAACCAGCCTGGCTTGCCATATAATAGATTTGAAGGTCCTCGTTATCCTCAAACGACACAAGACCCCCTTTATATGGGCATTAATTCCGATGTAATCCATCCAAATTTTCAGACACAGTCTTATCAGCAGCAGTATATTCAGCCACATATGGGGCATCAATTTATGATGAACCCCCAGCCATTGGTCAACGTTGTTCCCACAGTTCCTAATCCACCTCTATCCAGTAAAAAGCAGCTGCGGTTGGTTAAAAATAGGCAGGATAAAACATTTTACCAATAGGGAAGCAGCCAAGGAGTGTCGACGCAAGAAAAAGGATTACGTCCAAAATTTAGAAAAACGAGTCAAAACATTGGAAGATCAAAATAAAGAATTGACCGATGAATTGAAATATTTCAAAGATAAATACGGCGAAAATAAATGATTTAAATATTTCTTTTATTTTTAAGTAGATTATTATTTGTTAATTTTATGGGCGTTTCTTAATTAAAATTTAAGTTAATTCGAAATAATGATTTCACCATCAAGGTTCAAAAATGCTTCATTAAATATACCTCAAAAAAATGTAATTTTAGTTTTATTTATCAGATCATTGTTTCTGAATTGCCTTTAAACTGTGGTGACATTAGTTTGGGCAATTCAATCACTTGCAACACAGAAGACATATATTTTTCTCTTGGTATAATCTTGGTTTTAATGAAAGGAAATAATAAAGTTGGATCAGTCTTGATACAATCATCAGGAAAACAAAACTTTTCTGTGCCGACAGTTATTGCATCATCTCGTAAAAGAATTTCTATAATTGTAGAGCCTATTGTTAGCCTTACATCAACCTGTCTTAACCCTACACTCTTTGCTAGCGCATGCGAAACTGAGGGGGTAATTTTTAGTAAAATAATAGATTAAAATTTGGAAAAAATCATCGACAAACTCGACAGCCTTCGTTCTAAAAACCAATATTAGCCCCTCCAACAATGTAAGCCTTATTAACGATCTTCAGGAACGAACTAGAAATTTATTATTTCATCCATGTACTGATGAGGTATAATCTATTTATATGGATAAGATAATTTCGTATGTCTCCAATAAAGGGTTCACCGTTTCAAGCATTTTAAATAATACACAAATTTTATGTTTATGATTTTTTTTTTACTCAAGCTGTTTCCAAAAACTCTAGTCTTCAATCGCTTTCATGGAAAGCCGATGGTTCGGCCGTCTGTTGTTTTGAAGAGGTTTATATATTTAGTCGATCATTTTAGTCTGGTACATTTCTTGTTTTCGATCCACGCCAACCACAGACATGTGAAGTAGGGTGAATATTTGTAACTGTAGAGTTTCAATCAATCGTTTAAGAATATGAAAATAATATGGGAAAATGACACTCCATATGTTTTGGGATTCGGATCCCAAAAAGAATTCAACAATAAAATTGTGGTGGCAATTGACACCAGAAATTCTGGTAATGTTTTATCGAAACAAAACATTGATAGCTCGATAGGGTTTCGTTTATGTTTTATACGATTAGATACATGTTTCCTTGTTATGATTCTGACACTGGAATGATAGTGGTTGCATCTAAGGGTGGAAATTCTATCTATTTTCTCGAGTTTACAAGTTCAGGATTGACAAATCGTTGAAATTTTATCGTCTATTTTTTTTTAGCACGAATGGACAATTATTCGGAACCTACCTATGGATTATGTTCATTGCCTAGAAATCTATTGAATGTAATGTCTTGTGAGGTTATGCGAATTCTACACCTTGGAAAATCATCCATTTCTCCTCTTTCTTATATTGTTCCAAGAAAAAGCTATTCTTCATTTTATCCAGAGTTATTTCCGGACGTTTCTGAAAATGTTTCTAGCTTAAATGCAGAGCAATGGCTCTCTGGAGAAAATAAAGCGTTAAAAAAAGTGTCATTGGAACCGAGTTCAAATAAAACTCAAGGGGATTTAACAACCGATGAACAAGAAAAAAATACGTCACAGGCAGATACTGTGTATCCAGATTATACTGCACGAAGTCTTCCCTCCTTTGTTACCAACACTGAATTGCAATCAAAATTTAAAAATATATATGGCACAAAACTTCACAAAGATTTTCAACACGAAATGATTAATAATATAAATCAACTAACATGCGTAGATTCTAATGGCGCTTCGGCTTACTGTGATACATTGGCTGTCTCACTTTCGGGAACCGCAGGAAGACTAGGAATATTACAAGTATTTGAATCTTGTAAAAATAGCTTTCCAAACCAGGGCGAATTTTTGACTGCGGTCCATTTTATCTTGAAAATAAAGCTGCCGTTTTAGATTTTGATATTGACAAGAAAAATGACAGACTTCTTGCAGCTTTGTGCGACGACGCAGTTATAAATATATGGAAACTTCCAGATGGGGGATTGAAATCTAACCTTCTTCAATCAGATCTTAGAATTCCAGGTATTCGTAAATAATTACGATTTTAAGTATCTAACGAAAGATCCACAATATTAAAATTCCACCCATGTGCCAGTGATGTTTTATCAACTGCTGGAACAGATGGCGCTTTAAGAATATGGGATATCAATAAAGGTTCTTGTTTAATTACTTGCAATTTGAAAAATCCATCTTCGGTAATTTTATGATAGGGGTTATATGTGTAGTTTTTAAGCACTGGGTGGAACGAAATTGGCTCATTGGTTTGCTCTGTTTCATCAGATAAAAAAATAAATATTTTTGATCCTCGTTCATCTTCCTCCCCAATTATAACTTCCGATGGCTTCCAGGGATCAGGTTCCGGTCGAATCATTTACGCTGATGAAAATCAAGTTTTTATCTCCGGATTTACGCCGTAATAATTATCGGTTTTATTCTAGTCTTGGAAATAGAATCATTGGCCTTAAAGATACTCGAAAAGATAACGATTTTATTGTTACTATAAATCTCAACAACGCTCCTTCTGTTCTTATACCTCAATACGATATCGACACCAAAGTGGTGTATCTCAGTGGAAAGGTAAGAATTTATATTTCGTTATTTTTTTTCTAAAATTGAGTTTTTCCCCCTCCATTTATGGAGTTAAAACCCCTACTGATCTCTATTGAGAAAACTTTCCTTGTACCTTAGGTTGGGAACTTAATTAACAGTAATACACTACTGACCAAGTGGGAAGTAGTCTTTGGAGTCTCCCACCAACCCACTTTTCTTTAAGGTTGTTGTACCAATAAAATATTGGCTCGAGTGCTTTTTAATGTTTACAAAAGAAGTTTCTTTCCTTTTAACAAGGAAATTATATTTTGTCTTCAAAAAGTAATATTACGTACCGTTATGCGTAATATAAAAAAGGGAAAAAATTTTATAAAGGTAATCAGAGTCCTTTGTATCATATGGGGAGGTTTTATGCCCCTAAAATTATGTAGATTCCTCGTAAGATTCTGGAGTTACCAATCTCATAGAGATCCATAAAGATTAATAGTTTTTAATTTTTAAAATATTTTGCATTTGATACGAGCATGCGCATAGAAACAACCCGACGCGCTGTATATAACGGGGTGATAAAAACAGCGTTGAGATTTAAAACCAGACCTTTATGTATGTATTTTACTTTAAGGCCTTGAATATAGAATATTTTGTCAGGCAAACATATATAAATAAAGGACTGAAAACGTGAAATTGAGAGCCATCCCTGAATTTTTGAGGGGGGGGGTGTTAATATTTTTATTAACTCAGGACGAGTCAAGAAAACGAAATTCAACATCTGTTTGCCCATTTCATTTATTATATTCAAATATTTTGATTTCTTTTACGTATAAAAGACAGTCGATCAATATTGAGCTGTATTCGCGCATCTTGCAATTGTTGGTACGTACTCTTATTTACCCCCACGTTTTACGCAGCATAATTTTTATTAACAAATTTCGTTTTAATTAAATCAAAACGAATTATAAGTTATGAATATAATAATTTTGGATCAATAAAATACTGTTAACAGAGTTGCGCCAGAGATTCTATTTTATTTTGTAATTTGAACTTCTAAGTTTCGACTATCTTATGAACTGAATTTTTCTTCCATATCATATTTTAGGAAAATGACCCAGTATTTTAATTGTTAGGAGCTGATCAAAGACGGCAAAAAAACAGTCCAAATTCGACAAAAGTCTTAGATAGAAAATTTGTTGTAGTGGTTGTAAGGAGCCAGATACAACGCACCGATATAAGCTAAGAGAGACAGCGAAAAAGTATTTTATAGTTTTAACCTCTTACATAAAAACCGAACTTCTTTGATGTGACACGATCGGATTAGTAAAATATCTTCCATTTTCTGCATAAAATATACACACGGTTACATTCATAAATTATTCTGTAGAATTAATACATGGGAGGAACCTCAATGTTCTATTGACAATAGCGAATTCTTGGTACCACCTTGATGTTAAATATTTTTTGTGCTAGCCATTTATTAGTCGACCTTATGCCCTATACCCCAACGTTGTATAAGGGATATCCTCATTGAGTTTAATAAATGAGGAAATACCAATATTCTTACTGTTTTGATGAACTGTGCAATGAAAAAATTTTTTCTTTAGTCAAATACCTGATATATCGGCTTTGACTAGGTGTGTTCAAACCACGGAACCCAAAGATATTTTGTGCCGTGCAAGACATTATTTATTGAAAAACTAAGGATGCTGTCATTCTCTACATTTTATTGCTCTCTCGCTGAGGCCTCGTAAGGAACACTATCGCGACTCTATATCTATTTACTCTGAAATACGGAGGGAACAAGCTTATAAAACCGCATAAAAAGCGAAGTCGACGCAGAGTTTTATTACACATCAGCTCTCCTTCGTGTGAGTTTAGACTTGCCTGGAGTTGTTCAACTCGACTTTAGTTCGTGATACCCACTTAGTCTAGTTTTTTACGCGGCCATGTATTCGATTTTTATTTAATAAGCAATTGTATTGAAGCGGTCACCCAAGTGCGCACGCGTGTCAGTATTTTCCAAAATAAAATTAAATATAAAAAAATTGAAGCATCACGTTTAGAAGTAAACCTTGAAAATCAGTTGGGATGTACTACAACTAAAATTGACGTAGATTTGTTGAAGCTGGCAAATCTAAGGAAAAATACATTTCCCATTAATATAGTATTTTAAATAAAGTAATATAAATAAAACCAATAAATTTTTTATGGTACCTATTTTATTTGTATATTTTGCGTGCGGCTCGCGATCAGTTTTGAGGTTTCAAATTAGGTCGTTAAGAGATTTCCGTTGGGCATGCCTGGTCAAGACAAAAATTATTTATATTGCGCAAGTACGAAAATATGCGTATTATAGTTTTGATTTTGCACTGAAAATATATTTCTGACGAATTATTATTTGTTGGATTTGAAATATTCTGTCAATAGTTACTTTTGAACATATTAGTCTTTCTCGTTTAATTTGTTAATTTCACAGATTGATTATTTCTTAGCCGCATGGTGGGTAACTTAACTATTTACCTCTGCATAAGACTAATCTAAATGCCTGGTCGAATATATTAAGGCTTCTTAAATGCTTAAAATAATATATCTAATGCGCAAGAACGAAAATCGCCATTATTAACGGCTTCTGTGTTTCATTTCCTTACAATAGAAAACGATAGAAATCGTCTTTTGTCGTTAAAAGGTGTTTAATGATTTTTAAAGATAAATTAATATAATTTTAGTTAAAAATTTCAAATGAATTTAATATCTTTATTAATCAATCAAATTTCATTAATTTTTAAAAATACTAATTTGACGTTAACGCCGCATTATGATAAATTAGAACAATGAAATAAAAATGGTTTTTCGTATTTTATTTTTGTGTGATGTTCAATTTTCTATCGTGCTTGTTTTTCACTATTCTATATTATCCAGTTGAATCATAATGGTGAGATGTTTTTATTAAGAAATTAAAAATTATTGAAATTTTTCAAGCTATAAAATGTGTGTTCATTTAAGTAAAACAATTTACAGTGCTTTTTTTTATTACAATGTATGAATTAACAAAAAATGGTTAAGGTTAAGGCTATTTATAGTGAAACAATTAATCTATTATTATCCGACGATATTATTTTTACGTATTATCCTAAAATTAGATAACTTCACAATTTTTCCTGAATTTGTTCATACATTTATAACTGAAACGAACGATCATTAATATAAGCATGCGCTATTTCAGAAACTGATTGCTATTTTTTTAGATTTTTGAATACAAGTGCAGAAAATTGAACAATATAATTGCATAAAACTAGGGTATCTCAATGGCAGCTCAGCGAATAAATACCATCCTACCATGATATACAAAATTTAAAAAATTGATAATTTTAGCAATTTTAATGTTTGGTATGGCAACATTACACAATATTTTGTATATTAAGCCATGGTTGTTTCGAATAAAATATTTTCACTTCTATAATATATTAAAGGCTAAAACAACCTCTGGCCGAAAGCAAAGTTTTAACATAATGCATAACGCCGCAAGTTGTATTATGCGCATGTTTTAACATGAACTCTACTTTTCTGTTCTCGATACTTTTGATTTTAATATACCATACATCAAAGATATATATAAATATGTTTACAACTTAATGTAAGCCCATGAAATACAGGCCCGTTTTTCTACTGCTATAAAAACAAATTGAAAGATAGAAAGTTTATGATCCTGCTTATTTTCAAGGAATTCGGCCGATATTCAAAAATATAGTGAGATTACGCATGTGTAGTAAAAAATGTCAGCTTTGTAGACTGTTAAAATAATTATTTTACCAACACAATTTCTGGCAATAATTTAATCTTTTGTATCCATAATTATTTATTTTTGGTACGTGTACAAAAAGTATGCTCGCGTGCAAAATAATATTCTAAAATTTAACAACTTTAAGTCATATAAAACCTGAGCTATTATCAATCTGAGCGTTTATCAAGCGTTGCACTCAATTACTCACAACCATTGCGCCGATAGTGTAATAGCTAGAACGCTACTATTTTGATTTAGAACAAATTGATAAATTTGTTCAGTAAATGTTTCACGCGCTTTCGAGATTATTCATAAAAATGATTGATTTATATAAAATCAATTACTTTCCTTGTTGGTACATACCTTGCCTGGCAACATGCAGAGTTCGTTTCGTTACACCTGTAATATCTGTGATTTATTTTTTTTATAATTAATTTTATATGAGCATTTATTGCAAATATAATTTCGTACATTTTTTCTCATTTAAATTTCTTGGGTGAGGGGTATCCTAGCGCAGATAGCACCGTTTCTCGTAAGATCAGATAAATTTAACAACTGTTGGCTGAGTCAAACTTTGTGAGTGTAGTCAAATTAATATGTAGGGATGTCCTTTATAAAATAAAGTCGGAGCTTTTTTCTCCAAGTACCAAAACCACCTTGGTGTGGTATAGGTGGAACTCATGGGGCGGCATTACTAGGGCTAGGAGCATAAGTGGATCATAGATTTTATGCTTTTTTTAAATTCCTTAGATTTTGCGCATTTCAAATTTTTTTCAGAATTATGCGCATGGTGAAAATTTCCTTAAAATGATATTTAGTTTTTTTTACTTCCTTTTAAAAGATGAGCGGGCACCTTTATTTGAAATTCTCCAATATAAATTCAAGCATAAAATCTTAGTTGATCGCAATCATCATAAATAAAATTTTCCTAAAATTTAACTTCCTTAAAATAGTCGCTTCGGCTAATTCTCGCAATGTTTAAAAATCTTGTCGATTCCTATTTTTTACCTTAATTTAGATTTTAGTTGTAACATAAGGCAAAAATTTTTAGTTAAAAAATAACTATGAGGTTGCAGTTCAGAGTAGTAAATTTTATCTTTTATGAATAATTTACTCTTCATATATTCTCCGCGATGCGGCATTTTAATGGCTTAATGACCTCGTATTTTTACACGATAACAGCACGTAAATTTCAAATATGAGTTCTTACTCTAAGATATGTCTTTACCATACTATAGCCATGCCCTGAGTTTAAAAAATAAGATGAAAATAAAAACATATATTTTAATATATAAATCCTCTTGATATTCATTGTTAATTCAAACACAAAACAACTAAACCCGATAAATTATTACATAAAAAAAGTTAGACTTATTTAAACAAGAATATACCTAAATTTAATGTTACAGATAATTTAATTTGGACTTGACTACTATGCTCTTATAATATGCATGAAATATATTTAAATATTATGCTGAATAATATAATTTAATTTTTTCAATTATTTTCTCAACTAATAAACATTAAAATATGTTCGGAATATTTGAGTCCCCAGTTTCGTTATTGGTTTATTCAGCAGCTGAAAATAGCCATATCTTTTTAAGAGCTTATACTTTTCCATGTTTTGCGCATGAATATAGCGCATGTTGGATCAACAAATTTTCAGAATTGTTCATTGTTTCGTTTAAAAATCCTCAATTACGTAAGCTATCACAAGCTTTCCAGAAACCATAAATAATAATACTATTCAAATCCATTTATTAATGGATATGAGGAACAAAAGTTGAAAAATCTCGGTTCGTCACGAGTAATACAAAATTATTTTGAAGAGCCTCCTCTTTCTATACCCCAAAAAATCTAACCCACTGCTAAGATTTCGACTGTGATTATACTTCCCCATATAAAAAGCGATTCATGTATTTTATGCCCCCCCTTATCTTTCACCCATTGATAGAATAGCAACCCATACAATGTCTTCTTAAATTATAATATATTGAAGAAAAAATGAAATAGGAATAATATTCAAGAATTCTTTTCGAGGTATCAAGCTGAACCGCAGTTTGTTCAACCTTAAAGGCTACTAACTAAGAGGGAAGTAATATATTGTTTTGAGCAAAAAAAACAATATATTTTTTTCAATCCATATTTCTTGGCTTGGGGTTGTCCATTTCTTGCAAAAGTAGCAATATCATACAAATCCTACATTATATATATTTTTTCACCCTTTTTTGATTCTTTATGCGCCCGTTATGAGTCTATTTTGACTTATTTCTCATTTTTTCAACATTGATATCAAACTTAATGGACGATTCTTCGTTGCGATAAATAGATTTTAATAAATTAAAAAAATTATTATTGGATGGGGGAAGTAAAGCCATTATCCCTGCGCATGCGCAGCCTTCGGTTACGAAACGTAAATTGTAACAATATTTTTGTAATTTTTTAACAGCAAAAGTATGAATGGGTTATGTCAATGTGATATAAAATTTTTTATGATGCATTTTTATCATTAATTAAAACGGATATACACAATTAGCACTTAACAATTTTTTCTCTCTTTCAAGTAAATAATATTTGAGAAACATCAAATATATTGAACAAATGTGGTGGTATTTTTATTACAGAAAAATCCGGTATAAATAACGAAGATATTGAATAAATTTAAAAAAAAGTATATTTTAAGAAATAAATACATTAAAAAAATAAAAATTAAATGGAAATTTAAAAAATGTTATTCCTGTTAAATTATTGAAAAATCGAGCAGAGTATTTTAAGCATAATTTGTTCATTGCGCCAACTCTACATGTGCATGCATTACATTAGATAACTTATTTTAAGTTTATCAGCATGATTTATCTGCATTTCATATAGAATCTAAAATTCTCAATGTCCATATTCATGATAATCACTTCTCTCAACTTTTAAAAAAACTATATTTTTAGTTTTTTATTTCTTTTGAGTAGTGCAACTGTGCAAAAAAATCATAGGCGAAGAGCTAATATACTAAATCTGATCATTTAGGTTGAGTAATCGTACACCTGCGTTCCTTCATATTTGGGTTCAGTTGTTTTAAGTAAATAAAATCCATATCTTTTTTTGTGTGTGAAATATTCACCTAAAACTTTAGGAATATAAACGAAGTATAAAACACTTTTTATATTTAATAAAATTAGTTCGAAGCGGACCTAATATTTGTGGGCTCAACTTGATTCGTCGTACTGTTAAGCTTGATATCAAACAAATTGCGCCATCGTCAATTAACTTCAATGGCAATTTTATTACACCAATCATATTAAGGCACACTAAAGCCGAGGGGTATTATCATCACAACATATGTAGATGGCCGCCTTTTTTTGCCGCCTCTACAGATTCTATCTTTTGTTTTTGTACGCTACTCTTTAATTAATCAAGTATATTTTTTGGGATTTGTTTTACTTGGGGACCCGGCGATTTTGACAAATCTGAAGCAATAAAGTGAAACTTCCTTTATATCGGGGAATGTCCACAATTTCCTACGTCCGGAAAATGCACACAAAAGACATAAAATTCACTCAAAGTTTTGAACTTGGGCACACGCAGACAAAAATTCTACCATTTTTTTTTAAACCGCCGATTTTGAGCTATTTTTACTCACTTAAAAACTAAAAAATATATAACTGCGACATGCATTTTGTTTAAAAATTTTGTTGATTTT
>SGJC01000247.1:0-26409 GCA_009887335.1 Henneguya salminicola | reverse complement strand
ATTTTTAAAAAATTTTTAACATTTATTTAATTTTATTTTAACATTAATTTAATTTAATTTAATTTTTATTTTTTTTCGGTGTTTTCATGGGTCACGAATATTTAGATCTTTTATCCGTTTCATTTATATAAAAAAAGGATGCTTTAATGTTGCATCAAAATATATTTCGGTTTCGTCTGCATTATAAATATTCTGCAATAATCTTTCGCCACTTGTCTTTATCCCCTCGTTAACTTTGGATAAACTCGCGAGCTAGTGATCGTGGGGGAACGGTGTGTATAGAGGAAAAAGGTTGGGTGTGACGTTTAGTGAGTAAGAGTTTCCCGCTAACGATGATTGCAGCAGTGGCGCCTATATGGCGTCTGAATTGGGGACCGTGAAGCCCCTCTCGAAAGAGACCAGTAGGGTTTTACATTTCCAGACCGAATACAAAAAAAGGTAATAAATATTATTCTGCCATCAAGTGGTGAAAAAGAAAATGTTTTTTATTGTTAAATTGAAATAAAACTGATGCTGGAACTCAATTAATGAAATAACAACAAATCTGAGTCTAATTTAGACACAAAATTGGATAAATTAGCAAAAAGAGATGAGGATAGAGCTTTCCATTATTTAGAGGAAACTATGAAATTATTTGAAAGGCAAAAAGAATGGGATTCAAGACTACTTTCCCGCGAGCCAATGCCCCTGTGGCACGGCGTTCCTAGAGGGAAGAGATTAGGTGTTAGGTTTAGTGGGAGAGACCCCCACACTACTGATTAATCATATCAGTGGTGCCTACCTGGCGCCTGCATGGGCAGACCGAGGGACCGTGAAGCCCCTCTCGAAAGAGACCAGTAAGGTTTTACACATCCAGGCCTAGTAAAAAAAAAAAAAAATTAAAGACTACTTATATGTCTCAAATGAACACGTAGTTTCGCGGTTTTGAAAATTACGGCTACTTTAAGCGAAAGGGAATATGTGATATTATTGACATTTACTTTATATTATTTATAAATTTGGAAAATAATATTTTTTTTTCATTTTCTCTATTACCCGAACTATTTTGATCCTCCCATTGAGTAAGGATAGTCGTGTTTCTACTGCATTTAATTGAACATGATTTTATGGTTGGGATATAAATTTTAACCAGACAAAGAAAAAGCATGAAATTTATTGAACGTAAAAACATACCACCCTAGTTGATAAGTATTGAAACTAAAGTGACAAAAAATTAAGGAATCGTTCGTGTTCGCATATTACCTAGTGGTTCGATTTTATTGATGAAAATTTACGAATACTAACGAGTAGTTCAAATCATGTGATTTTTGGTGTTAATTATTTTATGAACTATCCATAATATGTCTTAATTCGGCTCTACCTTAAAATTAATTATGTAACACTATTTTTTATAAAAAGAATATAAATTTAATATTAAATCATCACAAGCTACTTTAATTAAGATGGCATCCTCATTGTGAAATGTATCTGTTAATTTTAAAGAAAACCGAAATAAAATATGTAACCCAATACCGGAGCTATCTAACTAGGAGACTTGAAGAACCATCCTCTCAACAACGACTGATCAGATTTTGAACATAAGTTAATGGAGGACGAAAATTGGGCCAAAAATGAACAGATTCCCGACACTAAATTTCAACCAAGATTTAATTTTTATTATCAAAAAATAAACGACAAGAATAAAAATTTTGATAATCCCTGGTAAAAATTACAATCCGTTGTAACTTTATGAAAGTAAGTTTTAATTAATGGAGTAATGCTGTAAAATATAAGACAATATTTCATAGAGCTGAGAAGTGTTTCACGTGTTTGGATACTGTTTCCCAGGAGATCGGCAAGATTAAACAGCTTCTGTCTTCCTCAAACATCGAGTGGTGTACTCAGTAATATGCCGTGATGTCCTTTATATAAGACTTTTCCAGACGAGTAATTGAGTTCTTTATGGTGTAGAACAAAAGTAGGATCCATGAGGAAAATAAATCCTTTGGCAAGAAACATTTATTTAATTTTCTTAACTATCCTATTTTGTTGTTCTTGTACTGGATGTGTAAAACCTTACTGGTCTCTTTCGAAAGGGACTTCACGGTCCAACATGCGACTTTAATGCAGACGCTATATAGGAACTTCTGTGGGATCAGCGTTTGTGTGGGACTCTCACCCACTAAACCCCTTACCTCTAGGGGCGCCGTCTTACAAGGGCATTGGCCAATGGGTTTTTAGCTGTTCGATTCTTACAGCCTTTTCGTATGAATGTTATTTATGGGTAGACAAGTGGGAGGAGGGAGGCCTTATTTGTAACGCTTACCCTTATTACTGGTAAAAAGAAACAAACAACCCAATAGCTTGTGGAATTTGGATTCAATTCAAAATCCAGACAAATAATATATAACTAGCCTACGTCCTATCCAGCCTGTTTGATAGACGTAGTATGGAATGATTTTGTTGAAAATTATTTAAACGTAGTTTCTGATGAGAACATTAGATATTTTTATATATTAGTAGACTAATGATGGATGCTAACATTTCTCATTCGAAATAGACTATTTGCTGCATGAACAAGGATATAATTAATTCTAAACGATGGTTTGGTCTAAGATTTAAGGATTTTTCTAGATTTAACATATTCTCAATAAAATTAGAAAACTTCATTTTCAGAATAATGTATATGACCTAAATTATGGGTTACTTCATTAGGTTTCACAAACATGTGGAAATGTTGTCAAACCGTTTATATTTTTGTAGAATATGAAATCCCTCGTTAATTTCTTATGTATATTCCTTATTTAGACTAATTTTTTTTATGATTTTTCAATTCTTTAGGTGTCTTTGAAGATTAAATCTCTACCCATGCGCAAAATAAAGCATCGTTGTGGAAAAATTTATTTTGATTTATTTTTCATTACAAAATAATATAAAATATAATTTTAATAGTTTTATAATTAAAAAAAAAGTATGAGCGATTACTCTTAAAAAATCACAACGTGATAAATTTGATCTATTTTCTATCACTCAACGTAGCCTTTCTTATTTTTCAATATTTCATCTCAAAGATGAAGAAACATTTCTGCCAACAATAATATTTTTAATATTCATATTGATTGCCTGCTGCTCTTTCTAAGTTCTTTTATAAGATCATGCCTACCAATATGAGCCTTTCCAATCAATTGATCCCACCTATTGCGCAAAGATTCTATTTGAGTCTGGGCACTCAGTTCGAAAATCGAGAATATACAGGTGGGTACCGCTATTCAAAAAATCTTGTACGCCCATTAATATAATTTTTGTTCAAATAATAAGTGGTGGTAAGTAATAAAATTGACATCTCCCTTCTAATCTGAATGAATGCCACCTGGATATTCTTATCTGAAAGAAAAAAAAAGTGGCATTTATATCATTTTAATATTTTGATTGAATGTCGCATTCCGGAACCTTTTCCCATACCTTTTTTCAAAAGTGGAAAAAAACACGTATTTTGTGTGGCGTTTGGGAATTGACTTGGAACAGAGTTTATGCAACCCGCCTCAAACTCTGATATAATTATTAATAGTTTTATAATATTTTGATTGCCTCAAGTAGCGTGTATTGTGTATAATCTGTTATAGATATATAGGTGGTCTTGAACGCACTACTCCTAGTTCAAAAACTGCTGTTGTTTAAATTTTTTATATTTTGAAATGTTGAAAATATATGTAACGAGTACTCTTGGAAATAATGTTCGTGTTAAAAGAATCTTTTCCCCACTGATGGTATATTTCAGATTTTGCGATTATTTAACATCTTGAAATAAATAATTGATTTATAATATTTATTCATCTTCGTTCATGATGTATGATATCTTTTAATGCGCGCGCTATTGAAATATACAGAGCACATCTTGTAGGTGTAGAAAGAGCAAGTAGACGGGATACTTTGAACAGGTTTATCCTTAGAGCTGGAAGCTGCTTCTTTCATTTTATGATTTTGTTGAGGAATAATTAGGATTAAAAATTAAAAATAAAGTTATCAGTCTGTCATTGTCTAATAATGACACCTTACGTTCCCATCAAGAGTAATATTTTGAATTAATATTCTTATTTTAGAATAACATTTTAGTTTCTGCCAGCTTATTGTTTTTTTTACTGAGGAATACGACGAAGGATTGACTATAAAACTTGAAATATATAATTTTAAAATTGATATTTAAATTAATAAAAATACAAAATTTATATTCAAAATTTAGTAATTGAATTCAAAAAATTGAAATATACAAAAAAAATTATATTTATTAATATTAAATTAAACAATAAGAGTAAACTCTCGATATAACGGACAACACGAGCGAGGTGGCTCCCATTAAAGCCGATCATCCTTGATATAATGTGGTTAGTGTTCCGAATACATTTTTTTATCAAAAGAAAATAAAGTGGTGTACTTTTTATGAAAATAGAAATAAATAACGAACACCCCCGAAAACATATATTAATCAATGGTGGGTACAAATTAGGTTAATATTTTTGAAATCAGAAAAGATCCTATTTATTCGTTTTTGGATAATATATCACGACACATTCGTTGTGGATTTAAGTTAATGTTAGATATCGTGGGGATTGGTTTTAGTAATTTTTCCTTGAAAATACTATCAAGTTTGGTTTGAATATATGAACTTTGCTGCTTTTTTTTTATAGGTAACTCCCTGAAATTAAAAAAGGGTATAATAAGGCTGAATTTATTTTCTGACAAATCATCAATCAATGTTTTCAAATCATCGCGATAACTTTTTTTTGCGTTTTCCTTCACCCTCAGCTTCATCTTCCACGTACCGAATTTATCTGCCATTTTCTTCTCAGTACTGATTTGATAACCAGGATCCTCTTCATCAACTGCTGGGTCATCATTTTTCCATTTTATTCTGTAGTAATCAGTAACTGTTGCCCTTCTAAATCTGTCTGGATCTTCGTTTTCAATTAAATTTTTCCAACCATTTATCAATTTTTTTACTTTCTTTTATTTCCATAATGCGGCAAAATTAAAAAATGCCAATTTAAAACTATAATTCCTTCAATTTTGCAAGGTGCGTTCCCCTTGTATTTTCTTCATTCTCTTCCTCCTGCAATACAACCATTACTTCATCTAAGAACTTTTTTTTCGATGTAATCGTTTTGTGGCGTGAAGTATTCCTGAATCCATTGACTGAATAAATGACGTTATAGTTGTTGGCAAAAACATGCATTTAAAGTTACCATCCTTTTCACATAAAATATCTCTAGATGGATAAGCAGGAGCATTGATTAAAAGCAATAAACATTTAGCCTTAATTGGAGGTATTTATATCTTCTCTATAAATTTCCTAACAGGAGGTAAAAATTCTTTTAAGAACCCCCAATCTGAAAATGTTATAGTTAAACATACCTTTTGTAATTTTATATGAAACAGACACAGAATTAAATAAGTTTTTAACGATCTAGGTTTACAAGATGTTCCTACAATTACAAGTCTCAATCTGTGCGATCCTTTGGTCTTAGCACAAAGTAGCCCGAAATTTTGTCCGTGTTTTTTTCCAGGTGGCAATTTTTCTTGATTGAAGACTTATGTATTATAAGGCAATGCACACCATAGTAAACCAGTTTCGCCAGAATTATAAATCTTAGAATGTAAACACATTTCTTTATTAATGTATTCCGTTAATTTTTGTAGAAAAAGTTCAATATCTTCTGTTGGTACACTTGAAGCTTCGCCATAAATTCGTTTGTTCATAATTCCACGCCGTTTACAAAAACGCCAAAGCCGCCCTCACTTGCTTTGAAGGGTATGCTCAAATGTTTTAAAAATTTAGCCGCCGAAGATTTTAATTTAATGCCGGCACTGAAACTGCACAAGAACGCCGTTGAATGCACCACTTCAATAACGCTTCTCCCAGTGAAGTCTAACGAGCAAATTTAATACGCTTTCTATGATTGAATTCACATCACATTGTACAAAATATTTTTGTTTCTTTGTTTTTTTAATGCCCCATACAGTTTGCTTTTTTTGTGCCATATTGGTCCCATTTACGAGATACGGGCACTCTAGGCTCCAACTTATGTATGACATGTAATTTTTTGCTCAGAGATAAATTAATTTTCTTACGTTTCTCCAAATTTTAACGATAGAATTTCATACATATTTTTGAATATGTATTTAAGCGGGTAAATAAAGTTTACTGCGCAGGAGCACGCCATGTTAAAACTCATGAGATTGGGCGATTCCTTAATAATTCCCAAATTTTTTGTTTCGTGAAAATAAACGATTGAAACATTTCTAAAATTAAGTGAAAAAAATCATACATTTAGGCTGCAACCAGATTTACAAATATTATGTATTTTTCCACCTTTGGTTTTTATAGGAGGAGGATTCTCATAAACCAGTTGATTGCTCTTGATAAAATTATTTTTAAATTCATAAACTGTATCGAATTTATTTTATTGACCAATATGTTTTTTTGTGAATATTTAAATAATTCGCGTAAAACGTAGGTAAATTAACAGAAACGTTATTGCGTCAACTCTATCAACATTTTAAAATATTTTACTTAAATATAAATGATTTTAAATCACCTTTTTAATTTAAATTATTAGAAATTGAATAAATTCTTTAATAATGTTTTGGAGACAAGGGATAATTATGAAACTATGTTAAACTACGCACGCGCTTTTGTCCGTTATTATATTTTATGCTTGATATATCATTTCACGTTTTTGATTTCATCTGCTGTTCTGGATTAGAAGGAATAAAAATATCAAATGTATGGGATACGTTAAGCGAAACTGGTCCTTATAATAAATTCGGAAATATTACAATTGATGATAGTTTAAAAAATTTCATAATCCACACTCTTATAAATTCAAATAAAATTTCATTCTATAAATTACCTCAAATTTTTAAAGATAAGGAAATTTCAGAGCCAAAATCAACCAAAAAAAAACTAAAATATTCTATATATAACCACGACTTAAAAGAATATGGAGTCTGTAGATATTACAAGATCCGTCAAAATATTACAAATGAAGTTATATCCCTTTTTATTGCAAAAAAATGCCATATTGCACTCACAGAAAATTTTGGCGCCAATGTATACATGGTAGCTAATCAAGAGTCTCGAAATCACGTGCTGAACTATTATGATGTTAAAGAATGCGATTTAATTGAATATTGTATATTAGAAGTAATTGGAACTCGACGAGACAAAGGGTTTCAACAGCATTTATTTTTAGAATACAATTTAGACTCTGTGCGTATATATTATGAAATAATTAATTTAATGTCCCAAAAAAAGATTTTTAAAATTCCTTCAATTGTCAACAATTCTGAAATACCTCAGAATTTATTAATTTTATCTAAATTTTATGATCCTAATAAAATATTTCATATTTATTATATTTCTAAAAGTGTTGCTGGATCATGCCCTTATGATTACTATATAGTAAAAGCATGTGAGATTATACGTGACCACGAAATAACGTTCAAAGTATTATTCGATCAGTTACAACGATTTTATCCGAATATGACTGAAGTTCAATTCAAAAACATTGTATACTATCTACATAGATCTAATTTAATTAACATTTACGAATCCGGGGAATTAATTCAAAAAAAGAAAATATACATTTTATTTCCATTAAAAGTTAAATTACTTAAAGATGACGTCGATTCCCTTTATAAAGATTATTGGATGATTAAAAGTTCAGACTCGCCAAATTGGTTTTTGCATGTTTCGTTTAAAAATTTCAATGTTGAGTTCGGATCTAGGTCTATAGGCGAAGAGTCGGAAATTCCAGTTTCAAAAAAAATTCACTTGACTTTAACAAAGAAATCATTTCAGGTACCTTTCGAATGCAGTTTTCTCGCATTCTTATATCACATGACCAATTCCAAAAAATGTGCTGGGATTTCAATAAATGTTCTTTTATTTTTTTAATTTAGGAACTTATCAAATTTGGAGGTTTCGATTATAGGGTAGCAAGACGTTTTTTAGAACGCCTTCAAAATGAAAAACTGCTCACCTCTTCTACATATATGTGTGGAAAGATTCGTATTAAACGGTAACATTATTTCTAATTAAATATATTTCTTTTAGCATTTCGTATACTTTAAAGCGACTATAATTCACTCGGTTCTGTTTTAATAAGGTCGGAAAAACAAATAATATTTTTAATTTTTTTATGATCATTAAAATACTTTTGGTCGTTTTAGCATACCCTTGCCCTAATCCATTTATAAATAATATTTCAAATACAACTCAAACCCCGAATTCTATCAAGTTCTCTTGTTCTTTTTTTAAAGCGCGCATGCCCTAATCAACCCGCTGCTTTTTATGTAACCATTCCAAAACTTATCTAAGGCATTTAAAATTAATGGATGTACATAAAAGCATGCGCATTTTAAATGATCAGGGACTTGGAGAGACGGCAACAAAACCAATAGAAGCAGTTGTCACAAATTAACGAAAAAATTTGACTAAAATAATATTTAAAAATAACTTTTCATTTTCATCCTTCAATAGATTACATGAGTATATTTTCCCCAAGTAAATATTCGTAGACAGATCTCCTCAGCTAATTCAAGTTTAAAAATATAAAGCAGATACTAAAGCATATCTTTTATAATTCTTCACTTTTCTTATTCTAAACTTTTCAGTTTTTTATCGAGTCAAACATTTCGTAATTAATAACGAATTTCGTAAAAGCTTTAACATTACATAAATAAAATGGTAATGTTTTATTTATCTTCCTTAAATTTTATACATTAATTTACATAAGGTAATAGATGGACGGTTTTTTGTATTTAGCAACAAGCATTGCAATTTTATTATTTAGTTTTTATCCTAACAAATTAGATATTTTTCTTTGCAATTTAAACATGCGCAACGTTCTTCCTTAGCTGATGATAATCCATGTCTTAATGTGGCAGAATCCATTTCCCATCAAAATAATTTAAATTTACAGAAATACATCGATAATTACATCGAAGATATGCCGCATAAACGGGCTCATTTTTGTATTTTTGTATGTCTATATAAATAGCTAATAATGTGTTATTTGAACGATTGAGTTTTATTTTATCACACATGCAATTAAAAAATGGAATTGCCTATGATAAAAATAGTGTATATCAAGTTTATACTGTTATTATATTTATTAGGCGTTTAATTCGGCGGGAAAAGACAGGGTTTACATCCCTGTAACTCGGGAAATTGTTAAAAAGTTTGACAACATTATCATTTTTTTAATAGACTTTTTGATGATTTAAAAGCTTTAAAAATAATAAAAAAAATTACTCTTCAAATAAATTATCAGTCTTACTCCATACAGCTATACGTTTATATTCTCTCTATACCTGAATCCACAGCAAACTGGAAGGATATTAGCGAAATATTTTTCAATGATATTATTTCAAAAATTCCATATTTGAAGCTTGAAAAAACAGATCTATTTTTGGAGCATATATGGAATTGTACTCAAAAACATATAGCTATCGATTTGGTCAACATGCCATCTGATAAAACTGTTATATCTCAGAATTTTCTCTCACCTCATCAGTCTTCATGGATTGACGAACAATACAAATTACTTCGACGTCTTTTTACTAATTATTCCAGAGGACAATTTATATTACCAAAATTTTATCGTGTTAAATTGTGTCATTTGTATTTGTTTAAACTCGCATATGCTCCCCATTCTGATTGTTTTGAATCCAAGAATATGGGCGGCTTAGATAATGAATTTCCGTGGATAGAATCAATAAAATTTGACACAAAACATAAAAATGGACCCGGATGGTTTAGAATTGAGGATGCATTATATAATTTACCTTTGGTTCTTTTCATAAGTATCGTGGGCCCATATATAGATGTAATTTTACCATGTTAAAGTTAGGGGAATGTTGTAACTGAGCTCATCGAGATGAAGTCACATTATCTTCAATCCTTTTCTTCTGTTCGTCATAAAATACAAAGTATCTCCGATTCGACGTATTTCTATTTTTTTAATTACAGTATATTTCCAAAATTCAATTATGTATTTTTACTATTATTTTCCCTTCGAATAGTCGGGGTCAAAAGAAATTCTTTGGATGTCAAAATTAGTGATGTAAGTTTTTTGTTTGAATATTAATTATGCTTAAAAATTTGATAAAACCGCAAATATAAAAATTATCACTACACACGATTATTTTTTTGCATGGTTTGTGCAATTTTTTTATGCCGTTTGAAAAAAAGGAATTTGTTTGGTGGTAAAAAAACTATATGAACTTTCAATATACCTTCGATTTTCGTATAAAAATATATGTCATTAACCTCTATAAATGGATAATATTACAAAAACAACATAAAAAGATGGAATTATGTCAAATTTTTTTCACCACAAACTCACGCACACGGTTTTAACATTTGATTCTTTTTTTCGAACACCTGCAGAACGTAACCACCACATAAAAAAGAAACCGGGTGTATTTATTTTCTTAAAAGAAAATTTGCACAAAAATACCAACCTTATTTATTAACGTAGCTTTTCAACCAGTCTTGTAATAATCGGCTTCAATCTAAAATATTTTATTCTAAAATTTGGATGAAACTAATAAGGGATCGGTCGTAAATTATGTAATACCAAAAATGAATTTTTTTTTCTCCCGCCCTCTTCTCTTTACGTAAATTTTATCAAAAAACTCAAATCCTCACAACGACTCTCCTCCAATAAAGCGTTACGTTCGTACATATTTTTAAGCCAACTTATTGATTTTCTTTATAAATTTTGAACATATTTTCCTTAGTGTTTCTCTTGTATTCTATTTTATATTGTTTAAAAAACATTATTTTGATGAGGTACTCTCATTCTTTAAATATATAGTATAAGAGGAGCTTCTCATCTCATGGCACTTTCAGATTCCCAAAGTTTAAAGACTTTTTGATTTTTTACACTAAAATATGTTTTTAGTACAGTATTTAAAAAAATGTGTATATTTTCATCAAACTCAAAATATAGACACGAAAAATATTCATCCCAAAAGAATTATTTCCAGAAAATTGCGCGAGACACGAAAACATAAAAGACGCTACGAATTTTAGCTTGTTTTACTGCACACATAGAGTTGATAAATATTACAGTGTTTCAATTGAGTTTCAAGTCCCAAGTTCTCAAATTCTACATGCAAACTTACTTTCGATGCGCAATATCCTCTTACGCACAGCAAGCTGCAGATTTGAGCATATCTCTTTACAAATGTTAGTAATATATTTAACGTATTTCCGTCAACATACTGCTCGGAAAAGAGATTAAACTACCTGAGACACTTTTATTTTATTTTTATTAATTTATAATTTTAAATAAATTCAGTCATAGTGCTTTATCTTTTTGGTTAACGCTTACTGGAAGATTCCCTTAATTGCAAAATTAGTTATACCATAATATTTTATAGTTGGGTACATGGCTGAAATTTCAATAATATTAGGTATTGGCTCTCCTCATATTAAATTTTCAGATCAATACAATTATGTATAAAATTAGTTGGCCACCGCCTATTTAAGTTAAAGAAATAAAAATGATAATTTAAAAAAATTTTTGTATCCTTAATATCTCACTTTTCCGACTCGAAATTTGGTTTTTGTCTTCTTTATCCATAGTTAAAGTAATTTCTATTTTGTATTTGGGTAACCCACAGCCTGCGAACTGGATGCAATTTTACATTTCCTTCATTTCATCTCCCCCAGTAAAAATTTATATCATGCTTCTTTTCAATGTGGAAAATACTATATCTGTAGATTATCAGGCAGTTTAAGCGCATGACCGATCCCTGCATTAAAATTCGGAATAAAATTACCTTGGTAATAATTTATTTTGAAACGAGTACTTATTAGCATATAATTGCTTTTTATATCTTTTTAAAGTTATAATAATAACAGCCAGTTCCATGTGTAAATATTTTGTGTATTATTTGTGTTTTTTTCGCTGCACTGGCCAGTTTGTTTGATGTTGACTGGATGTTTTAAATTCATACCGGTGGTATATTTGGAAAAGAGCTTCATCATCTTCTCGCCGACGCTGGTCAAGCATCATGTAGATCCAACGAATACAAATTTCAGTGTTCGTGGGGATTATCTTCTATTAAATATTGCACTTAAACTCACCTCTTGGAGCATAGTACCAATTGAGAAGGGGCTGTATATTCGGCCTACATTTTTTTATAACAAGGTGATAAAAACCACTTGTTTTGTAAGATATTAGAATACGCCTTTGAATCTTCATTTGCTTCTTTGCTAACCACTTGATGAGTAATCTTTTTATTATCAGATTCAAGTTTCTCCTTTTTTGAAATAATGTCGGGGGCGAACCGGGAGTTTCCCAAATAGTGACATAAAGCTAAATAATCAACAAGATACCTGGTATTAAAAATTTTAATTCATTATTAAGGCTCAATCAAATACAACATTTACAACAATAGATTTTTGTCCCATTTATTTTTTACCCCTCTTTCGACAATCCCCGATTATTAAACACACCTCCATCGATTTCTTTTTGAAATTTTTATATTTTATTTAAAAATTGTTGCATCATTTAACTTTCTTTGATTTATTAGAATGATTTGTAACAGCTGTAAAGAAATTATTAAACGTATTTTATCATTTTTTATCGAATGCTAACAAACGATATTATGATTAAATTATAAAAGTAAAATTCTTAATGTTTATGAAAGCTTGAAAATTTGTCTTTTTTTACGCTATTATCTGTCGCCTGAACTCTCCACAGTTGCAATAATTTAAGACGAACATTTACGTACTAAATTAATTTTACTCTCTTCTTTATAGGGTTTCTCACTATAATTGATAATTATTGCAAAATAAATAATAAGTTATTGGAAAATGAAAAAAATAAATGTACAAATATAAAAAAATATTGATAGATAAATTAAAATAACTTCTATCTGCAAAAAATAAATTTGAATTATTAAATTTTTTCAATAATAGCTATCTCTCATGTAATTAAAATATGACATATAATTATCGTTTGTGAAACGATTGTAACCGAATGCAATCGCAGTTTCAAGTTCTGTAACTGTATTGGGGTTTGAATTTTTGTATATGGAGCAACTATCCATGATCTCATGGTAATGGATAATTGTATGGAATTTAATACTGTTCCTATTTTTTCAAGAAATGTTGTCGATCTATCTCCATTTTATGGTCAATCAATAATTTAAACAAAAATTGGTTCCTTTTTTTTAAATTTCTGCCGATACTCAATAATTTTTTTCTCCCTGGCTCTTATTTTACTCTGGTCACAATAGGGTCTGATAGAACAATTTCACTCAAACTTGTCTAACTAAATTATTTAATCTTTGTTTTGAGACAAATAAAAATTAGCATATTGATAACATGGTTCAAACATTGTCGCTTAATTTCGAGCCTTCGGTATTAATTCTATTTGTTTAAATGAAAAATTATAAAAGGAAATACATTTATCAAAAGTTGATATTGAAACTATTATGTTGTTTTTCTCACATCAGACATCTACGCAAAGATTCAAGTGTTAAAGACGCATAATAATTAATTTTGGATTTTAACAAAGTTACTTCTTTTGTATTTAATGTTTTTCCTATGTTTTGTTGGAGAAAAAGTTAAAGTAACTCTTCCTGTACCTTGATACAACTCTATTACGCTGTTGACTGTCTACTAAAGAAATCAAGTTCTTTAGATATCGTTACTGTTTCGATTTTCCGATTTTTTTATTAAAGAAGTAGTTATTGTGTCATTCGATATCTGTAGCATAGGTGTTCGTTAAAAAAAAAGAATATTGAAACTAAATTAAAATGTTAATTTTGCAACAATTAAATAAGATCGTATTATATTTTTCAATAATTATTAATTTAAGTAAGAAACACTGTATCAATATGAGATTTGATTAATCGTTTACTTGGCATCCCTCCTTAAACAATAATACAGATATCAGATACCAGGATATTTTGGATGTCTTATGATTTTATTTCGAGAATCAATTGATGTGGGGTTTACCTTCCTTCCCAATGATAAAATTTGAAATATGAATACTCACGAGAAAGGCTACAATAAAACACACAATCTGTTTATTTTTTTATTAATAAATCTTTTTTTTTAATTCAAGTCTTATTGCTTTTAATTATATCAAACCGCTTTTTAATAATCTACAGCCCCCTTTGTTATTCTCGATGACATTAATTCCACCAAATTTTTATTTAGGCTAAAATATAAAAAAAAATCAATAAATAATCTTTTTTCAATCTATCCATAAATACATTCGCAAAAACTACTTTCATAATATTAATAATAGGGGTATAACAAGAAAATACGAATATTTATTTTCCCCGGAATCCTTATTTCTCATAAATCACACCCCTACCCTAGCATAACTTGCTTTGATTCGCGTATACAAAATCCACCTCTATCATATGAAGGGCGTGACTATATATTATAATGAGTTGCCCACCCAAAGTTTTAGGGGGGCCAACAGTTATTTAATTTCGTGAAACTCACCCGGATCGGCCTTACAATCTGCTTTATAAGCCCTATAATATTTTTTATTAACTATTTTCCAAACCTCCTAATTACCAGTATATGATAGTTTTTCCTGTTAAAAAGGAATGCCAACAAAAAATAAACATTCCGCGTGGCACATATATGTTGCAATAATGTATTTGTCTTTTTTCGATTTGGTCTTTCATTCCGATACGTCATATCGAATATATGTAATATTTAAAGCCTTTTTACTTTGAATTTAATGGGGATTTGGGACGCTGAAGCGAACCTTAACGGTCGCTTTAATTTTCAATTCATACCACTCATAAAAAGTCAACAAAAATATTTTAGGCCAACAATTTTATTCACTTTGTTAGATGCTACTTTTAATAGTGTCAAAATAAGGTTGTGATATTTCTTTTGATAACTCTAATAACAATTTACTAAAAAGGATTTTCTAATTTATTTTTTTATGTTATAACTTTATGTTATTTTAATAAAATTGTGACAATAAAATAGTCATCATTGGTCCTCACAAAAAGTGTAACTTTATACGATACCATATTTGATACGGAACTTACGATTGAATTAAACACAATATCCAATGTTATATATTTCTGGTCTGAATTAAAAAATCGATCTTTGAAATGTATAATTGAAATATTTTAAAACAGACGATTCACCGTGCAAAAAAACTAGAGTTCTCTCATACAGGACGTATGCGGAACAAGTAACAACGGATCCAAACGAAATTGTCATACAAGCTGTAGAACCGAATGGTGTTTTAGGGTTTACCGGAGCAATATTTTTACAGTTGTCAAAGAATTGGAGCTTTGGTTCTGTTATAAAATTGAATAAATCTAAAACAACTCAAACTGCAGGCACGGCTCCAAGAAAACGTAACATTCCCATTCAAAAACGTCAACAACAGACTTTCTCTAAATTATATATCTCCTCAAAGAGTGAAAAAATGGTAATTTCACAGTTTTTTTAACCCAGTTATTTCAATCATATATATTATACAAAATAATGGACGAACGATTTCAAAAATTTCAGAACTATCTTCCCAGTATTACAAACGCATGCCCAGTACATTGTGTCTATGATAAGCAGAATTTCAAACCCATCAAAAAAAAAATTAGAAAATTCTTCAATCATCTTGCAATAAATCCCAACATGAAATTACTCACTCAGAAATTTATCCAGCATCTCTATACTATTGATGTAAAAAAATCTCTTTTTAAACCAGAAAATGACCGAATATCTTGAAATTAAAGATTTAAACGAAAAATCAATTGCAATTTATCATTTAATTGAAGAAAAAATTGCGTAGCTTTAAGTAAAATTCATTCATAGTCCCTATTTTATGAACATAGAAATAGATTCTGAGTCTTTTAATAGATCGTACATGATTCTTGTATTAAAAAATTATCAAGTATATTTTAATATTTATACCAGAAAAAAACGTTATTTTCAGAAGCAGAAAAAAATATCACAGATTTAGTGAAAATGCGACTGGTCTTATTTCTCCGTGTATTTATACCACAACTCATTTTAGTCTCTTATATTAAAACTCAATCTTTTTGATGAAGAGATTAATGATGATAAAATAAAATTCATATTTAATACTTTTGGAATTGTTGGTTATTTTATTTTACACAGTCTCAAACTAGTGAAATATTGTCATTGTTCCAAAAATTCCAGTATTTTAAAATATTTCCGGTGATTTTCATTTTTTATATTTAAAGAGGTTTCATGGTTTTCACTCATTGAGGGGCGATAATTTTAATAACTTTCGTACTTTTTTTGAAAGATATTTTTCTCAAGCATCATTAAAGTTTAATTTTCTGCTAATATATCACCTAGGCTTAAAATTATTTTTCAGCTAAATTGTCCCAGTTTAATGCAACAAATTAATGAAGCTCCACAATTAACGCCTTACATTTATACAGCCATAGTCGAATCCTATTTTAAATCAAAACTAAACTTAACATTAATCTCTCATTTTAAAAACAAAATTAGTCACTTTATAAGTCCATTAAATGCTGGACAAACATGTGTTCATAAAACGGAAAATCCCGAATACAATGCTTCGAATATAGAAATTATTGTCTCACCTGAACAAAATAATTTACTTTTTAACTTTTCATCAAAAGAAAGTACTGAGGATAATATAAATTTCAAAACATTCACTGACTACGATCTTCGTTTATGTTTGGCAAAAATCGTTTCAACTAGACACCATATCTCTGAAAATATTGTTATTGATTTTACCGATAATCTACTACAATATATTGAAGGATTTTGTAATAAAGGTGTACTGAAATCCCTTGTTCATCAAAAAGTACATCAGTTGTGTCAACAAAAATCTCTTACATATGATATAGGATTCGAATGCTTAGATATTTGCGTGGCTTGTAAATTGATTGATCTAATATATAATATCGTCCAAGACACCTATGTTCATAGTAATTACTCAAAAGATTGGAATATTCGACCGAGCCAACATATCGAGTATCCACCAAGTTAATCTAATTCAAAGTAATCTCAACGACTTTCAACATCATATTTTTGTCGATGAAACAACAGGAGATATAGATAACCGTCTATTAAGTCTAATATGCGAATTAATCTACTCTCGAATAATGGGCCGTCCTGGTATCAGACAGGTAGGTATATTCTAATATAATATTCAGTGTGATCTTATCAATGAATTCGGTTCTGTAATGCATTCAAGAGAAGTTTTACGAATATTACATCTTCTTACTAATAAAGGAACAATAATAGAACTAAAAACACCTACACCTATACATGTGGAAAAATGCCTATTTTTCAATAAAAAAAGTATGAACAAAAAAGAAGACATGAAATCATATATTGCTAATATATTTTTGTAGTTATTTAAATTATTTTATCTACCAATAGTTAGTCCAATCCCTGTAATTGTTCGATTAGCTGGGAAATTGTGGGCGAGACTAACACAGAAACCCCAGCCAGATTCTCCTTGTAGGAAGTTTTTTTCTACCACAGATTGAACAGTCATTGTAGAGTCAAATGAAGCCTTTACATTTAAACTTAATTTTGTTATGTTGTATAAATAACCGAACGACGCCATATTCTTAATCTGGCCTTCAGGGGAGTAGTCATAAGTTGATAAAAACTGGAATCCTGGTGCTACATGACGATGATAAGATATGTGCATTGTTTTAGTTCCAAGCAACCCCATAACAGTACCTTTTGGCTCGATATTAAGAGTAGGTAAAAGAGATTGAGTATCTTTTGCTTGATCAGGGTTGATACCATGGTGGTATCGTACCGCTAATGAGGGTACAATCAGATTAGGCTTTCCTTTAAGAATCTGTAAAGCTAATTCTCCTCCAATGTCGATATTATTGGTAAAACGGCGCAGATATTGAGTGACAAAAATTGAAGACATTGTCGAAAATGAAGGATTTATGACACTAGTCGAGGCAGTGTATTTATTTCCATAGTATAATAAATTATATTCAATATTGTCGATTGAAAACCCCCTGCTCTAAAAAAATGAAGATCATTCATTAACCTGAAACTGTAATTTTAAACGTATATTCTTATTTAAGTAATTTATTAGATTAAATCCTATGTTTTTGTCAGAATCTACTTCGCACATGCCCATTGGGTTGCGCTAAATTATAACAATTTTCTGCTACTTCATATGTTCTAATTTGTCTATTTCCAACATAATTAAACGTTGGATAAAATTTTGCAGCTGATTCCGTCGGATACAGCCAATTTAATGCAATTTGCAAATTATCGCTTATTGGAACATTAGTTGTAAATTTGAGGCCTTCAATTGGTGACGGTGAAAGTTCTATTTCCATAATAATTATAATTAAACCTCTGATATGTTTTTGTAGCTCTTCAAAAGGTCCGGGATTTTTTTCATAAAATTCCTTGCTTTCTAGTATAAATTGTGCTTGGTTATCAGAACTCACAGTTTCATCCCTCTCATAAAATCCTTTTTGTTCTTCATTACATGTAGTATTTAGTATTATTTTATGTTTTAAATTGCTAAATGTAGCTCCCATATTCAAGAGGTTTGATTGAATATGCGGCGCTAATTGCGCTGAGTATTTTATTCAACCACGTGCGATAAGCTTTTGAATTAATTTATAATTTGTTCTTTTTATTTTACGGCAAGAATATTGAAGAATAAAAGAGTTTTTTTTAGCATGCGCGGTGATTTCTATCCGTCGCATCGCATTTATCATGTATTAAATTACTTTGTCAATCTCTCAAACTGAGTAAATTTTGTTTGAACGCTCTTTAAATCAAAAATAATAAAGGATTTTTTTTCTAATGACATAAAATAAGTGATTTTATGCCTCGCTACTACCTAATACTGTCAGTTTGATTTTATTTTAGGCGGGTTAATGTGGCGGCGACGCGATGGCATATTTTTATGACATCTTTAATTTATTATATATTTTATTAACCAATTTATTCACGTGTTTATAATTTAAATCAGTTTTTTTAACCTTCTTTGCTTTATGTTCCATTTTTGAGTCAACAGATATTTTAGAACCGAATAAGCACGAATATAAATTTCATGTGATAAATAAAGTACTTATTATTTACAAGCCCAAATCTGACGGTAAATATTACGCTGAAAACGAGTATACTATTCAATCTTTTTATTATTTTTTTACAAGGAGGTAAAAATTACTAAAAAAATACCCACAGCTCGAACAAAGAAAGAAAAGAAGCAAAACTCTTTATATTTTGGCATGATAATTCTTACTCTGCCATACGATTAGAAATAGCCTATTAGGTGGCAAGTAAAAAAAAGATGACTATGCAAGCCAGTAATTTTTACAACACTATCATAAATTCATTATTATTTTTTAGATTTTTATAAACCTTAAAAACACGCTTCGGTGGAGGGGTCTTCTATTAGCAAACAACCTACCACTATCTCAATGTCATAACACCCTTACCCATTAGGACCCGGTTGAGAAAGAAAAATTCGAATAAAATTTAAATAGTCGGCTCAACTCGTCCCTTCGCACGAGACTGTAAAGAAAATAATAATAAAAAAAAGGAATTAACCCTCTATGGTAAGGTAAGATGCTAAAATCGCCAACAAATATTAATGCCAGGGTAAAAAAAAACAATAACCATTCGTTATAACTATCTAAAGTACTGTTACCTATGTTCTTATAACAAAAATGCATTAATTAAAACAGTTAGAAAATTATTTATTCGCATTCTCAAAATGGCGGGAATAGTCTCGTTTTATTCGTAATCCCCTTAAAACGAGATCTAGAGCGAAAATTAATACTAGCGTTTAATTGAGGGTTTCTTATAAAAAAAAATGTTTCCCAAATGTCTGAGCAAAAGGATTTAATATTATTGTTTTTTCCTGAAAAATTACGTGTGTTAGTCTTTAAAAAAAAGTCTTTAAGCCCCTCATATTTGAAAAAATTTTCAATCTATTTTTTTACATGAGCTTTTTAGCGTACATAAATAGAATATTTTGTTAGCTGAGCTTTAAAAAAAAACATTAAACCCCAAAACAGTGCCTGTTTCCCCTGTTTTTGGGCGATTTTTCAAAATGGATTTAATAAGATCGCTTATCTATGGTTTTAGGAGATAAAATTTAAGAAACGACATGGCTCGTTACGCCAATTAATGCGGTTAGGGGAAGAATGTTTGCCTTTTATCCGAACGTTAAATTATGCGGCTTTACCAACATTAAAGCTTAAATGCAAGGAATTATCAATGACTGTCTGTAAAGTAAAGACATGCGCCATAGCTCATAGTCATATTGAAGGGTTGGATTAAAATTATTTTGACAACCTTTACTTTTTGACAGATTTACATATCTGTTTAATACAGAATATTCTTAATCGTGGTTAATAGTTTATTAGCCGAACAACTTTCTTCTCGTAGATAATATCTCTCTATGTTTCTCGGTCGGCTTGTTGAATTAGACTTTCAAGCCTTCTTCCAACTTTCAGGAATAAATCCCCTATATTTTAAAAATGGAAATCGGTATGGCTTTTAGTTTATTTTTCGTTCTCGAACTGGATGTGTAAAACCTTACTGGTCTCTTCTGGGAGGCACTTGGCATTCTCCTAATTAGTGTAGCCAATAGCAAAGTTGATATAACTGCTAAGGGCAATAACGGTGGTAGAAAATTTATCTCATTAAACCTCCTACGCACCCAATCTCTCTTGAGAGTTTGCAAGATTGGTTTATTATCTCACGGGTTAACATTTTTGTATCCTTTTCCAAACTGTTTGGAAAGCTGGATATTTTCTATAGATACCGCCTCAGCATTCACGAAGACATTTTAACTGTCAACATAACATGACGACTTAAAACCAGGATTAAATTGTTTTATTGCTCCTTTTTAACAATTCCCAATATCAAGCTGCACCTTCAACCAGGTTTCAATATTTATTTTCAAATGGAATTTAATCACTGGGAGCTTTTAGTCGCTAAACCAATTCTCTGGATAACTATGTAATACGAATAGGGACTAACCGTTGTGAATTAGAATTAAAAAAACAGACTTACTATGAGGATAAAAAAAGGAAACACAATGGCATGTTATTAAAGTAGCTAAATATAATTAATCTATTTTAAGTAGAACAATTAAAAAAAATAGACATGCGCTGAATACTTGCATTTGGAATATAAAATAAGTGTTTTTTCTTCATACTTTTTAATCAAATTAATTAAGTTTTTAAAACAAAAATGTATTAATTAGGGTGATAAAATTTTAAACTTTTAGTAATTATATTAAAATAAGAATTTCTATTTTAAGTTGGGAAGACGAGAATAAATTCTATGAATCTAGTAGACCAAAAAATACTAGAAGACACCAAAGGTGTAAATAGTGAAGATGAAAAATGTCGAAATATAATCGAAACAGAGAAAAGTCGCAAAGAAAGCAACGCTTTTTATTGTATCATGAATTTAATGAATACAATCATTGGGGCCGGGGTAATGGGTAACTTTGAAATCTTACATGATTATAGTTTTACCAAAAAGTTTTACATACGCTGGCGCGGGCTTGTCTATTCTCATCTTAGCGATTTGTGCAATTATAGCTGGTTTGAAAAAAATAGGATAAAAATCAGATTTTACTGCAATATTACTCGTTAAATGTTCGGAAATGACCGGAAAATATTCATATCAAGTAATTTTAAATTCATAATTTTATACAGAAAATTGTTAAAGTCGCTTTTGGCACACCAGGTTTTGTGATAATAACAATCTGTCAAATTATTTTTCCAATATGCAGTTCACTGTAATCTTTGTAATTTTCAGTGATCATCACTTATAATATAGTTATTGCAGATAACTTGCTGTTGGTATTGGATTATTTTTGTAAGTAAAATTTATTTTGAGATTTTATTAAAATTGATTAACCTGTGAGTATAAATTACTGTCATACCTTCTTATTTATTAGTATCTGAACATTGAAAATAATCAATAAAAAATATTCATTTATTTTACATGGTATTTTTTGCGGCTTTTTCCCGCTCAAATTCCACTTTCTTAAATTTTACACTATCGTGAGTTTTTTTAATTTAAACATTAGATCATTCGTGAATATTTAACACGAGAAGTGACATTTTATGATCACTTTGTTTCTATAAATATTCTTGAGAAAATCAAACACTCAAACCCCCCCCCCCAAAACTAGAGTTCAATAATTTGCAAACGACCCAAAATATCAAAAATTTTGAATTTCGTTTATTCAGGAAAATTTTTGTTCGGTCATCAACTGGATTTATACACCTTACTAGCCTCTTTCCATGCAAGGCCCCCCCATAGTTACATTTCCCCACTTAGTTTAGGCATAATTGCGAAAAATAATAGTGGTAGTGTGGGAATCTTATCTAATACATATCATACCTGACCTATTTCCTTTCAAAAAACCATACCATTTTATCGTTAGCTCTCGGTTTTAGTTGATTATTATTTCCCGCGTAAGTTACATGCTTTTTTTACACTAATAAAGTAGGTTGAAAATAACGTAACAATTAAAATGCCATGGAATTGTTATTTTCAAATTATTGTTAAATATGAATCTCGAAATTGGACCATCTTTAGAATAATTACCCCACCCCCGCTTGGCGGCGCCCATACAAAAAATTAATGGCGATCAATTTTTATTTTTAACAAAATTTATACTTTAATGACTAATAAAATTGCTTAAAAAGTATAATAAATGATTTAAATTACTTATCTGCTATTTATTATTCATTTAATGATATGTAGCATGTTTAAAAAATTAAAAAATATCAGTTGAAATATTTGTTAGCGGCGCCGCCAAGCGGGGGGGGGTTATTATTCTAAAGTTCAACGAGGAAATTTTTGATGGTTTGCTTCAGAAAACTTATTTGTATAATGATCAGTTTCTCAGCAATAAAATTTGAAGATGAGTTTTCACAAAAATGAAAGGGAACTTACATTAATCTCTCTCATTTGAAACTAATATCGATAAAATTAACAAAAGGATAAAAAATAGGTTTAAAGTTAAATGATCCAATGTGAAGCTATTTTTCATAAGGTTCAGAATTATTCTCTTAATTTCCCTTGAAATATTATCAATATAGTTTTATTGACCATTCTTTCCTTCTTCAACCGACTGCGCAAAATCCTACTTATCTTTTTTTCGATGGAAACTCGGTGGCCCATATTTTGTGTTATCTTACCGTCAGATAAGCATCAATAATGGGATTAGTTTAAGTTGAGTACAATATCCCCCAACCTTTTCTATGAGAATGCAATACCCTTGTGACATTTTCCGCCTTTACTTTCCATATTATTTTGAATTAAAGACACTTACTGTTACTCTGCCATCGGTCGATTTCGGAGTAAGTCTCTATTCTCAATGTGTATGTTCTTTTAAAGCCCATAAGCTATGTTAGTGAAAAATTAAGGTGTTCTGAAATTATTCCTACCCTACTTTTAAAAACCCCTTGTATTTTTATCATATAAAAATAATATTTATATTATATCTTCTTTTTTATTTAATATTAAATATAGTTCCTTCTATTGCTATTTTTAAAGTGAGAATATTTATTTTGTTGATTCCAACATTTTTTCTAATATGTCTTTTTATAATCTTCCGCGATATTTCGTTTTTAGAAAAAGTAACCTAAATATTTCTATAATTTTAAGTGTTCTGCTTTTTCCATGTTTGTTATTATTACTTTTTCAATTATTATTTTCATCAAATCATTTGATTTAAGAAAAAAAACGTAAATATATTTATTATAATTCAAGGCTTGCAATTCAAGGAATGTGGGCTTTTAGCAAAATTCGTATCCTGCAAGCTATAAATATTTTAACTCTTTGTAATAAAAATTTTTGATTTAAAATAATAGCTTTATCTTGTCATCATAATGTCTTACCAATTTATAGAGTAATGAGTCAAAAATCAGTCACTCGTTTTACTACTGTTAGTCATATAAGCATTTTCATTTCTTCAACATTATTTGTTATGATAGCATTAAGTGGGTTTGTGTCATTTGGAGGAAGCGTTGAAGGTAATTATATTTGAAAAAAAAAGTATCAGCAAATCTACTCAACAATTATTGTGAAGAAGATATCTCTGCTCTCGTTAGCCGTATTATATTTATTTTAATCCTTGTTTTATCTATTCCTCTCAACATATTCACTGCAAGAGAAGTATCATATATTTTATAATTTAGGGAATTTGTAAGATAATGGAAAAGAAAATTCAAAAATATCCTCTCATTCCTATTTATATTGGGGTTGTATTGCTTATAATTCTTTACCTTATTGGGGGATTTATTTCAAACCTAGAAGCAGTTATATCAATCACAGTTTTATTTTTTATTTTTTTACCATAGGGTGCAATTGTTTCTATACCTTTAAGTAACAACATATTCAAAGTTATATTTAAGCGTTTATTTTACCAACTGCAACTTTCATTAAATTAATGCATGATAAAGGGATTAAACATCGAATCTCTATAATATTGTCGGCTACTATATTAATATTTGGAATAATTTTATTTGTAAGTGGAACAGTTCTGAGTTTGATTGATGCATTTAAAACATCAAGTAACCCTATTAAATATTACTGCGATAGCTCAATAATTGAGTCTAACTTTAATATGGATCCCGTTCCCCTAGTTGCTTCATTGACGAGCTGGAAAGCTTTGATAGAAACGCTGGAAAAATTAATTACGAATAATAAATAAAAGCCAACTTATTGATTAAATAATTTAAATATATAATTATATAATGTTTTGCTGTTTTGTTTATTTTAAAACTCAAAAATTAGCCAAAACACTTATGTGTGAAGTATTCCCCTTTTTACTTCCTTAATTGACGAAAAAATTTCCGTCACACTTTTAGATCATTAAGTGTTTCGTTTAACGTACAAAATTTTCAGAATGGAGAAGCTGCTCTTCATCAGGCTCTTGTAAATCTCTCAGAGTAAAAACTTCACCATTGCAGCAAATACAACATTAGGATGCTCGACGACAGATACGGCTAACAACTTTCCTTAAAACAATTTTATAAATTCAGGTAGAGTTTTTATATAATTCAGATATTGATAAATGCTTTTTTTGGTATCAACATCGTTTCACTGATTTTTTTCATAACACTTCGTATGAGTTCGTTGTATGATTTTTAGAAGTTTCTTTTCTTTCACATAATAATTTAAACTCTATTACGAAAATATAAGCTGGAATAGACATTAGAAATCACGATAAATATAGTCCGTTCAAGATTGATCATAGTTTGAAGTATAGAAACGCGCATAATATTTCAAAAATTTGATGCAAATCAAGCCACAAACTTTAATATTTTAAAAAGGGATAATAGGGATTTAAATAAAAATCAAATATAAAATTAAAAAAAAGGTATTTTTGAACCTATAGGTTATCAATGAGACATCGTGGATAATATTTTTATTTAGTCAATATCAAAAAAGACACATGGGCCTACTTATTTCAAATAGGTTGGCCGTAACAAAGATGAATTTTCGGACGGGATAAGTTTCAACGCGGTTAACCCGATACTGCTTATTCCAAGGTTGACACATGCGGTTTAGACTTCCTTATTATACAACGCATCTTACTTTTATCAGTCGGAACCATATTAATTGTAACGATAACCAGTGTGTTGCTAGATTAACACTCAATCACCTTTGTCTAATTGTCTATCTTTAACATCAACCCCTTAGTTCCCAATATTTTAAAATGCAGATTTTTTTCACATGTGTTCTAGGAACGATATCATGAAAAAAATGAATGCATCGTCATTTCAGTAAATTAACTTTTATTTTTGTTATTGCACAAAATGGCGGATTTTTATAAATTTTGAGCTCAAAAAATTTAATCATCTGAAAACTTTTACGTCAATCTCCCTTTTTCGGGACATTTTTTACTAATCCGTTATTGTTTTACTAGATATGAAATATATTGTTCTTGTGGTTTATGGTGTTGATTCGAATACGACATTTTAGACTCGAGTCGATCAACGGTGCTGAAAATCACGAGGAGCAGAATTATTTATCCATTAAAATATTAAAAAAAAAGGAAATTTAGGCTTTTTTTTAGCCAGGTACAAAGAATTGATCAAGAAATCAAAAGAAGTTATGGTCTATAAAGTGTGGAGGATCTCTTAAATACAGAGATAATTAATTGTTATATTTTTTGTTCATTTTAATGATTTTTAAGTCTTTTAAAAAATTTTAAAATTTACACAAAAAAACCTAACAAGCTATAAAGAAACGAGACCAGAAATAAATAAAGGAATTTATTTATAGTCACTAATGCTTTAAGACAGTGTCGTGGGTAGACATTCTAAGAAAACTCTAAATTTAATTTAATAAAATTTTCTGTGTTCAGTCAATAAGAGAACACCCCTACCCTT
>SGJC01000246.1:0-18010 GCA_009887335.1 Henneguya salminicola | reverse complement strand
CTTGCTTCTCTTAGCTTACATGCGATACACAAGGATAATCGATAGTATCCAGTAATATTGGTTGATAGCGCATAGATTATTATTTGAACTTCTTGGGATAAAAAAAATAATATTTTGCTTTAAAGAATATGTAGTTTCAAACATGACTCTTCAACCCGGCAAGTTACTGTAATATCTTCATACTGCTTGGGAGATGTTTAAAACCGCTTTAAATGCAATCACCTTCTTTCTGAATATAGACCACCCACCCCCATATTCCAAGAAGCTACTTGATAAAAGGATTACAAAGTTCTGAGAACACTCTTTTTTTTAAATAAAAATTGTTTGATGATATAACCATTTGAGAGAATAACAAACTACCTTGACATAAATCTTGTTTGGGTTTTTTCCACTATTTCAATAATCAGTTACTGAGAAAAAAAATTAATCTAGCATGTATATTTAACCGGCTTTCATATGTTGCATTTGACTATAATCTTCTTCTTTTTGTTTTGGACTGGATGTATACAACCTTACTGGTCTCGTTCGAGATGGGATTTACGGTACCCAAACCGGCCTATGCCAACGTCAAGGAGGGGACACTTCCAATATTAGCTTTAGTGTAGAACTATCTTCCACCCAACCTCTTTGGTCTATAGACGCTATGCCACATGAATATTGACTCGCGGGGCTACTATCTGGTCAAACCTTTTCTGATATGACACAAACATGTTAATCTTTTTTTGTCATTTTATAATGAAATAAATATCAATACGACAATTCTAACATTGAGATTTTATTTTGTGTTATTTCTTTTAAGGCCTGAAATCTACCTATATATTTTTTGTTGTGTGTTATTGTTTTTTTTTATAAGACTCGGTAACCTTCGTTAAAGTAGTCATTGGGGTACGTGTAATAAAATGTTGAGTGGTTTACAGTTTGGGAAGAAGAGATGTCAATAAATTATTGATCCCAATAAAATGAACTATTTTAGAGAGAGCCAGATTAAGCATTAATTAATGTTCAAGGGATACGAAAGGAGTAAAAGGAAAATCTCAGGTTATGTGGTAATATTATTACGCTATTCTTAATGTTATGACAGGGTGCCTATAATGCAATTAACCAACGCTAGCTAGGAGACTACGAATCTTCTCAAGGAATCAGCGATGTTTAATAAATCCTGTCAATGACAAAAAAAACAGCCATAGATTTTGAAAGAAAATTTATGATTTTTGGATCATGAATATCTCATTGAGAACTTTCGACTGCCCTGCTCTCGTTTGCCCTTTGACTATGAACAAGGCATCTATCGACTGGGTATATATGAGAATGCCATTAAGTGTTAGAGCAATTAAAAAACTTCCCAAAACTTGTTCAACACGTAAAAGACCTCCCTACTATAGATTTTAGACGAGTTCACCAAACTGGTAAGAGAAACGCACACTTTATGGTATTAAGAAATGCGCATGTACTTAGAAGATTATAGTTGACTCAATTCTCGTTTGGCCTCCATTAATTACGACATATCTCATTAAAATTTTCCTCTTTAATATGATTCCAATGTCTGATGAAAACGCGAGAATATTTTACCGGTTCCTCCCTTGTAAAAAAATATATCCCACCGCTCCGTAATATTTATTAAACCTAAGGTGGTTCGTTTAGAAATCTACGACTGCGTTTCAAAATTACTTAATTTAAAAAAATTTAGTTATTGGGTTAAATTATTCTCTTGATTCTTCCCAAACAAAATCCACTCCCCCACCTTACTAAGCGTTACGTAATTTACGGAGGACCTCTCAGAAAACATTTTTGACATAAAGTAATGCTAAAATTGACAATAGGTCGTAGCAATAATAATTTTTTCTAAACTAAATTATTCATTCATGGTTTCATAAAGAGTTTGTAGGCGGGATTGTGTCGCTCTCCGAATAGCAGCGATGATTTTTTCTAATGATTTGTTATTAGGAAATAAACTATTTTTTTCATCGATTATTTGCATCATTCTCTTGCTCAATCTAATATATTTTCTAGAAATTGATAAACTGATTTATGGATTGAATATCGTTGGAAAGATCAATATTTGTAGACTTATAATGCCTAATGAAATAAAGAGAAATAATACTTTTTTACAAGATCTTCTGCTCTATTTACACAATCAATCCATTTCTGTAAATTAATGGCACAAAACTAACTGAATAATATTGAAGAAATATTAACATACATTCATTCTTGGTAGCTTTTATATTGCCTTTTCTATTTTATTAATATATGCAGAATACTTTTTCAATATTTCTACGCATGTTAAACAAACAATTAACCCTTTCTTTAAAGTTAGCATCGATTCAAGAGAGTGAGAAAATATCAGCTTATTGGTTTCAATCTCATCGTAAGAATTTATTGCTAAAAATTTAATATTATGTGTAAATAGACGAATAATATTTGAAACGTTAAAAATTAAATGTTATAATTATTGAGAAGAGAATGATCGCATTCTTGAGACTTAATACACCCTAGTGAAAGGCATTTTTAATAGGAAATAGTTTGACTTTTATTTTGAGGAAGCACAGCTCTTTCTTTCACTATCACTGATTACGGACACTAGATTGTCTATGCGAGTTGGGGATTAAATACCCACCTTGAAAGAAATTGTACCAATCAGGTCAGTGTGAATGAAAATAGAAAAAGGATTATAAGAAAAAAATGTGGCATTAGTCAAAATATAAAAATAGCGGTTTAAATTTGAAAATATGCGCCATGGATACTTAGTGTAGGTCTTTACAAAATACATTCAAAGGAAAATTAAAAATCTTTTCAATTTTATCACAGATATTTATTGTCCCTTTCTGTAAAAATGCTCATTTTTATCGGATTTTAGTCTTTTATAGATCATTATATAGTCAGTCAGTGAGTATAAATAATTGGCGGGAAATTTTTAAAAACCCACCCTTCATTAAATTTTGAAATTTTTTATTATTTTTATTTAAAAATGATTGAATGTTGCTAATATTCTTCCCACTCCACCTTCTGAGGTGCAACCCTAAGAAAACACCTGGATTTTAATCTCAGTTATGTAGTCTTTCGCTTGGAGGCTTAATATTAGGAACGTCCTATCGCAGTTGGTGACAGCGTTTCTCGTTATAACTGAGAAGTTAAACAACTGTAAACTAGGCAAAACCTGGGAGTGTATATTCAAAGTAATATATCGTGATACTCTATATATGACAGATGGTTTTTTCCCTACGAATACCAAAATTTTTTGAAGGTATGGCATGGGTATCATCCGTGATGGACGAAAACACCTGAGGCAAGAAATATTCATGTGATTTATCTATTTCACCCCAATACCTACTATTCTTATGCGCCATGACAGAAACGAGTGGGGTAATAGTATCAGAGATAACATTTTTTTATTAACATTCTAAATGTTATATTCTTAAAAATATAGAAATTAGAGCATGCGCTAAAAAAAAACAGTTTTCAACTTTACAACCCATTTATACCACCGAGTAAAGCGGGTTGTTTTAAAAAAAATAAAATCATGGATTTTTAGAATTCGGGTTTAAAGATTTAATTTATAACATTTTTTTTAATTAGCTTAAGTTTGTTTTAATTCATGGAAGTGTCGGTTAAAAATTTCGATTTTTGGTTGCCTTCTTTACGTGCGCAGTATCTGAGGAAGACGATAGTGAAAGAAAAATCTTATAATTCAATCAATTTTTTATTTGATCCTGTATGTGGTAATAGATTTATTAGAGACAAAAAAAGGACACAAAATAACACTTGTCCCCTACCATCATAAACTCCAAAGCCAAACGGCAAATGTTCTGATGAATAAATAAAAAATTAAAAAACGAAAAAAAAAATTATAAAATTACCCGACAGAAAAATTTTCCCCCGTTGTCGTATTTGCGAATTTATTTACAACCGTCAATCTTAAGGATGTTTATTTTAACAAGCATACTAATACTAAAGAAAGATTTGTTTTTACAATTCTAGAATTTCATGAAATTGATAAAAATGAAGACATTTTTTGGACATATGAGCGGAAATGCAAATGATCGTACTTTGTCGGGAATACGAATATTCTATGACAAAGAAAAATTAGATTTTTTGAACAAATACAGACGCAGAAATTATTGAATTAAAAAAATAAATATGTAAGACTGCTATATGTTCACAATTAAAAGCATGGCATGAACCCAACATCAAATTGCTTATACCAGGTGGAAAATTGATAATAAAATATAGCCACAATTATACCGTAAATAAAAATGGTACCAATAAAAACATCAAAAATTGGCCAATCTAAATCTATTGAATTAAATTTCAAATCCCAGGTTAAAAATATTTTATTTTGGAAAGTAAAAAATCAAGAAATTCAAAAACAGAGTTGCTTAAAGCCCCCAGTAAAGATATTCCCCAATTTTGATATTACTGCGCATGCTATATTAAATAGATTTGTGCTTCTAGGTTAAAAATTGCCTTCATTTAAAAATAATTACAATCTTATCCAAAAGATAGTAATTTATTAACTAACTTCATTTCTGACAATTTAATGCTCGATGTAAGGTGGTTAAACCAACGACTCATGTATGATATGTGAAAAAAAAGTAGAGCTATATGGATATGGTAATAAATCATAAATGCATTGTTGTTCGGTGCCAACGAAATTTGTAAAGGCAGTCCAGTGATTAAATATTAATTTCGTTTGTGACCGAAATATTGCGAAAGGGTGTAACCCTCTAATCTTTACATTATACTTTTTACCAAAAAACTTCAATTAAGTTGAAAGATTTATTACATTAGGTAATAAGAGGAATAGCTAAGAAACATGAATGTTTCTTGTTCCTAGAATCAGCCGTCCCTCCCCAATCCTACCCTAACCTTATAATAAAAGAATTTGGTTCTAGTATGAAAAATCCACTACTATCTTATATAAAGGGCATTACATATTCCTTTTAGTACACTTTTCAAAATTTGACGTAGCCGACAGTTGCTTAACTTATGATACCTATTAGGTTAGGCTGCCTTTTAAAATCTATCATGCATTTATACTGCTTTCTTAAATATTGCAACACACTTCTACAGTCTCGTTTATCACGTTCTAACATTGCCTTCTACCTATACCACAACAGGGCATAATTCCAAATCTACACTATATTTTGTTGCTGGCAAAAAGTATAACCTTTACCAGACTCGAATCCGTGTTATTTAACTTCTTAGTCAAGCTAAATACAAATCGGCTCCCACCAACCTACTCGAGAAGGTATTGATAAAATGTTAGTAGTCTTATGGTGGAAAAATAATAATTATAAATTAAAAGGAGGTGGAAATACAAAAACGTGTTATTACTGCTCCCCCTTACCCGTGGAATGTCGAAATAGCTGAGCAATAAAACATAAAAATATGACTTGATTTGAGTAAAATATCACTGAAAAAATGCTCAATGTTTATTATTTTAATTTTTTACAAAAACTGCGATAAAAGACTGATCATTAATTGGATGTGAATTTTAAGATAAATGAGATAAAAGCTTCTGGTTTTATTTCATACATAAGGTGTTTAATCACGACATTTTCTGATTATCAAAGCCCCGGTGGTACAGTGTCAGTTAAGGAAATAAATAAGATGTTTGAACTTTAAGTAAAAATTCTATATTGGCGCTGATTTTTCTTATCCTTAATGCCTACCTAGTAGTAGAAAAACACTATGTGGGAAACTGGCATAAATATAAATGCTGCTGTCTATTGGACTTAACGATGATAAAATATTTGATCTTTAGAAAAGAAACGTTTTAAGTTAAACATTTTCTCAATCTGAAATATAGAAAACTGCTCGTATATAGATATAGGCTAACATCAATTTGTACATATTTACCAAAAATGCGAAATAAAATTCGGACTAGAATGAGATTTTGTCATTTTATGGTGTTTAACATAAAGTGTCGTCATTCAAAATTATGGTTTTTGATTGAAGGAACCAAAAAAAAAGATGGACGCAGATAGAACATTTTCTTCTGGTGAGCCATTACTGAAATAGAAAGGATATCACAAAGACAATATAGCATTCTAAACGAAGAACCAGTCTATGGAATAAGAACTAGAGACCCAGAAAATAGTAAGAAATTCCCGCATAACAGTCCCTAATCGTAATTCATGTTTTTTTCCAGGTTCGTCTTTAGTCAGATGAGGTTAAGATGAAATAGATATGTATTCCCCTGAGCTTTTATATTAATAATAAGCTTAAATGGTGTGGTCTGATTTTCTATCAATCTACTCCACTATCCTATCCAAATTATTACGGAGCCAGTAATTCAAATTATGAGCATAGATGCATGATTATTATTTTACAAATAAAATAATTTTAAACCTAATTCTGAGTCAGTTCTGACTAAACATTCCATCATTACCCTGTTGATATTATTATTTCAATTTATTTTTTGTTTCGAATTATAAATTTTCACTTTTTCAACATTATTAATAGGTTAAAATTAGATTTTGCACTCAAATATTATGGAGAAATCAAACAGATTAAAATAACTATTTGCAACCGACTGGGAAAAACTTTAATGGTCTTTTTAAAGCCTTCCGGCATCATAGAATTTTAGCGACTACCAAGCGTTTTAGAAAGAATTATAATGAAAGTCAATAAATATAAAAAGCAAGATAGCCCTATATGGTACAAACGCGCATGCCCATTGTACGATAATCATCTTTTGAATGTTTAAGCAGGGGTGACTCTTTAGAATTTTATTTAATAGCGATTGAGAGACAGCAAATGTTCTTAAAAATGAAGACAATGAAATTTTACACAACCGGCCGATGAAAAATAAACATCGTGTTAGAGAATCATTAAAGTCGAATAGCAAGATTAACATAATAATGTGTGATTTTGTGCAATTTGTTGTTTTTGAATTCGTGTTTAAAACTAGTGAGGATGGCGTTTTAGATGAAGACTATGGTTTACTAATTATTCGATATATTATAACAACGTAGATGGGCCTGAGAAGAACGAGGGTCGTGTTTCTAATTTTTCAAACAAAATATTCTATTCGGCTACCTTCGTTTGAAAGTCACCACCAATAAAGAATTGAACCTCGAGGATTTTTAACGAGGATGGGCTTTTTGTGTTCTTAGGAAACTCGTAAAGAAATTTGAAATAATTAAATCCAATTTTTGAACTAATTGTAGAGAAATAAATAGATCAAAATTATGCCAATAATTGTCCAAAAATATTTAAAGTTTTATTTAATATTGCGTAATGAAATAAATTTTATAATTTTACAAACAAAATTTTAGTGCGATTTGTTTGAGGGGAATGTCTTATCATAGTGGCATCCCCTCCATGCCCGTCTGAGTCAATTTAATAATAAAACTAGGCTAGTATAGTGGTACGCACGCGTGCGCGCGATTTTGGATAATTAGTATTCAACTAAATTTAGGAGTAAAATGAGTATAGGGGAAAAAATATTTACCATCAAAATCCATTATTTTCAAACAATTTGAACAAATTGCAGTGCCGCACGTGCGGCAATGATGTTGTCGTCTAAAAAAATTGAATGAATTTTCGCAAATATAGCATGAAATTGCAAGAAAATCCCACGAAACGACGTGTTGTTGTGCTTCTTTGAGGTTTGATCCGTATTTTTGATTAATATCACGTAGTTTTCGAAGTCTGAGAATAGTTCGATTGCAAACAATAGAATTTTCAGTATTTTTTGTACGACGAATGTTTTTAAAATTTGCAGTATGTGATACAAAATGTCCAGAAATTTGTTGGTCAATTGGTTTTGTAATTTTACAGTTTAAAACAAGACCTTCCAATCCACTTTCAGCTTTACTGTGGGATTTGCTTTGATTTGCTGATTTTATAGAATTTTCATCGCAGTTTGAAAAATGAGATGTGAGAATCTGACTTGAATCAAAAATATCATGACAATTAGGACAAATAAAGCCCTCCATCTATTATTTAGATTAGTGTGCTAATCACCTTAAAAAAACACGCAAGTCTACACCCATTGAAGTTCGTTAAAAAATAAATAGCTTTTAACATAAATTAACAAACTTTTAAAATTATCATTTTAATTAAATAAAATTTATTATCCTTTTAAATATTTATCAAAAAAAATCGTTCCCTCATTTCCTAATTTTGAATTAAAATATATTAATTAACTATACCATCACAGTGTCATTAAAATACCAGTTAAGGTAAAACAAATTTTGTATCTTAAATTAAGATGGTAGAAATCACTTTAAATTATTCATAAAATGCATATTAATGTTTATATTAAAAAAGTATTGAAATAAAAAAGGAACAATTAAGATATTTTAATGGAGTTTTAGTGTAATAATTATATGCGCATGTCTGTAACTAATGGATTTTTTACCCAAAAATCCAATACAATTTTTCTTAAACTAATTTTCCCTTACGGTATTTTTATAATTTTACCCCGCTACCGATTAGATAAATTACTGAGAATGGGTCATATTTCGAAATTTGACGATATCAATCGTATTTAATGGCGGATTTTAACAATTTAATCATAAATTCTATCTACAATTTTCCCTTTAACCTAAAACACACAAATTAAAATATTATTCTCTAACAAAATTATAATGCTTCAAATAATACCAATCATAACTTAAAATGTACGATTATTAATTTATTTATTTGTATGAATGTATATTTGAAGATTTTTTAGGTTCTATTCGGTTATACGAGCCGTTTTTATTAAAAAAATATAATTATTTTTATTTTAATGAAATTGTATTTTTTAAACGTGTTTTAGATCTCCGGGGACCAAAATTCACAAATATTTTTAAGAATTTTTTCAAATAAATCTTGGTTGTTTAGAGTGGATTGCCATATATATTCTGAAATGTACGAATCCAAAAGATTACCATGCGTTCTTCTTCTGCGCTTTTTACCTCTTTGGCCGATCCCCATGTTTTCTCGATCGTTTGTGTATGAGCTCTGCTTATTGATCTGCGAAATTCTTGCTGTGGTTTACTGTTAAGTGTTTTATCGTTTGCCATTCCCTATTTTAGTATAGGATTTCCATTTGTCGCTTATTATAATTGTTGAACTTTCTATCGTTCCGGATTTAATCCATTTGTATATGAGGGGTAATAGGGTAGATTCTGTACGATCTTCTACGGGGATCATAAAGCATTCTTTGCTCTCCCTACAGATTCCGCCAAGTACCCATTGTTGAAATTATTGATTTAATTTACAATGAATTGCAGGGGTAGTTTAAAACGGATCGTATAACCGAAAAGTACCATTTTAAAAATATTAGCTTTATAACAAATCGAAGGAAATGGAATCGAGAAAAATAGAGTATTTTTTTGTTCGTAAATTCAGCTTTGAGAAAAAATCTACTGGAGTTGCTAACCAATGGAAATTAATAATATTTTATTTTAAAAATGCCCTTTGCGAAAACTTTATTCCCTTCTCTCATTTGTATCTATATATCCATATTTAGGGTGTCCGATTACAGTAGTTACACAGTCTCTCCGGCATCAGCCAAGTTAGGCAACTATCGATAATTTTTTTTTGTACGCGGCCTGGATGTGTAAAACCTTACTGGTCTCTTTCGAGAGGGGCTTCACGGTCCCCCGGTCTGCCCATGCAGGCGCCAGGTAGGCACCAGTGGTATGATTCAGCGGTAGTGTGGTGGTCTCTCGCACTAAACATCACACCCAACCTCTTCCCTCTAGGGACGCCGTACCACAAGGGCATTGGCTCGCGGGGCAACTATCGACAACGTAGAACTTTGGGCGTTGTATTGAAAGTAATATGTCATTATACTCTTTAAAAATATAATAGGGGTTTTTCCTACTGGATCAAAGCTATTTAAGGTAGGATATTGGTATGATCCGTGAGAAACGAAGACTCTTGAAAAAATACATCTTCGTGCTTATTAGCTATCCTTCATGATATAATAATATATCTCACTTTTTTTAAGTCTTAAGTATAGTAATTATACCAAATTTGATATTTTGTCAAAATGTCGGAAAGTTAAAATAAAGGCCAATTGGAATCATTCTAATGTTCCACACACACCAATGAAGAATAATTTTTTGGGTTTTTAGATGGGTTTTCATCATAAAAAAATTACAATAAAACAACTTTATTTACTCCGCTAGAAACTGTTTTCATCAAGCTGAGCCCTAAATAGGCTTCGCTTCAGGAAGAGTTAAAATGCCAGTGAATTCCTATAAAGCCCACAACACGCATGCGTCATATAAATAAAAATATCATTTCAAAGAAAAATAATAGGTGCGCGGCATACGCGGGTATATTAACATTTTTCATCTTCAGGCTTAATTACTAAGGAATCTAACAATGGAAGCAATTCATTAGATAGTTCTTTTTTTTTCTTTGTCATCCTCTTCATTTGTCGATGTATCATGAATTGAATTAATCTCGCGATCATCGTCATCTCCGACAATAATAATTTCAGATTTTTTAAATCCATTCCCCACATATTTAACGGTAGCCCAATACTATGCTCGCCTAATCAAATGCAATGTCCGTTTCATTTTACGATCTTTTGTAAAAGTGGAGTATCCATTTACCCTCCACAACCAATTCTCTCGTAGCACACCTTTGATTTGAAACTTTTGTATACGGACAGGGCCAGGCGTTTAAATTCTAATATGCCTAACGATCCTGTGAGTGCCTTAGCCTTAAGTTTAATTGGGGTGGTCGATTCTCTTCGACCATTTTTTCGAACATACTCGATTCCATTTTTTAATCCGCTTTAAGCTGCGGTCAATATGCTGGTTCACTTCTCTTCGCTCTCCTTGTGGGTCTTATCGCCTTCAGAAGCCTTTTTGATTTTGCCATCCACTAATGTTGCTCTTACCAACGTATTATTTTCTCGCGGCGTCCCTCTTATCGTGTATATTTGGCGTATTAGAAACATTCCATCTTATTTAACGCGGGATACGAATTTAGACGTTTTCTTCCGACAATTAATTTTAAATTTAACGAGACAATTCAAAGTAAGGCACAATTCTAAATAATTTATGCACGTTTTAATAACAAAAAGATTTTATAAGCAAAATATTCAGGCACTATCTGAGAAATTTTTTTTTTATCTCTTGATGTATATCAGGGCGTTATGTGGGAGCATCTGCTATATGTATCACTTCAGGGTAATTTCATGATTATATTTCACGCTTTCTACATTTTTTTCATTTTTTGTAAGAAAATTGTCAAACTCTAAATTTAATGGTTAAATTTTAAGTTTACAATTAAAGTGATTTAGAAACTCTAAGACATTGAGTTTAAATGTGTTTTTGTATCATTTTATTTTGTTGGGGTATAAACCGTGTAATATCTTTGCAGAAACGGCGGCAAATAATTTTTATGGGGTAGATCATGGAGGAATTCTTCTTTTCGCATTCCAATTAGAAAGCAAATCTCTTACTATAATTGGATAGGAGAAACAGTTACAACTGGTTTCTAAAACTTAACGGAAAACATCCTTCCCTTGTTAATTGTTAAAGGCCATCTTATTGCATTAAAACTCAAGACAACACGCCTTAAAAGTTAAAAAATGAAAGATGATACAATTTGGCAGTTTTATTTTTACCCACTCAATGAGCATATTACAAACTGATCAACTTCCTTTATGGACTCAAAAAATTAAATAAACAATATTCTCATAATGAAAAAAGTAAAGAAGTTTGTTTAGGATTTTTTTGTTACAAAATAACCATGTTTCAGGCGCGGGAAAGTAACGAGCTGCTTTGAAACGGTAAGTTAATAATAAAGATAGTGAATATATATTATATTAAAGTGTATTGTATTCGATTTAACTGATTAGAAAACTTCATAAAAAAGCAGAACTGATTTTACTCAATACAACGGGGAACATCATGCCACTTGAAGGGATATCGGTGACGATTTATGCTTTTTTTTAAAGCGCATTACTCTGATAATTCGAGAGGAATATTCAACTTATTAAATAAAGTTTTTTAAGGTATATATTTTTAATTAAAATAAACTATAAATGAGAACAAATATATATTTACACCCGATTGCTAATTTAGTGAAATGGAAATATATTTCTTTGACATAATAATATATTTAGGCTCTTCAAATATACACACGAATTTCTATTTATTTCGGGATACGTTTTACAGAAGTTAACATAAAAAACCCGAATGCATTTATAACACACGCATGCGTTCACTTTGAAAATATAAAAACCGTGGATTGAATCTTAGTGTGTTTTATTTGCAATATAATGTATTTTTAAAAGCAATGCCGTCTAAATATAAAAATAATCGAAAGATTTTCAAATTTTTTTATTATCAACAAATTTGTTGGTCAAATAACATAAAATATCCCCTTAAAACAGAACTGAGTGTATTAATAATTTTCGGATTAAATTATTTGCATCAGATTTCATATTATAAAGCAATGACTAGGCTTATACAACCTTCTAATTTTCAAAGATATACATTTATAATTTAGTTGGCGACTCTTTTTCAACCTGGCAATACGCACTATTTTATTGGTTGAAATAAGGCCATTTTTTATATTTTTTAAGTTATATCAATTTTAGCCCAAAATTTATGCATCATTATGAGAAGATAAATTTATTTTGTGGCTGTTGAATTGAATAAGTCAATGCATGGTTGTCTCGTTAGAAAGAATGGTTCGGTCTTTCTGTTATTATTGCCAACTGTTGATTAGTCTGCATGAACTATTAAAATGATATTTTAATGGATATAATCAATTTCATAAAAACATATAAAATGAATTTAGTGAGAAAATAGTTCAAAATTGTAATAATCCTTTGGTTTTTGACTATATTTTAATTTTTATTATAAATACATCAAATATATTTTTATTATCATATAGCAATAAAACGAGTTATTTTTAAATTATACTGAACTATATTTTACGTTAATGGAAGCTAATATTATTAATCGTAACAATTAAAAAAAACCGATTATGATAAATTTGATTTTACAAATATTTCCTACATTAGTTCAGCGAGACTTGTATAATTTGAAAGCAACTAAGCTTTAATTGGAGAAAAACAATAAAAAATTTTAGGGGTTGATTATTAACAGAATAATTTTGAAACTTTGATGTTACATTTAGAGGCTACTAACATATATGCGTGCCTCAAAATCTCTTATCTGTAGCAAGAAATTGCTTGTGGGAGTTGACTGGGAAATAGCTAGTTCGTTTTTATGCAATGATTTTAAAACTAAAAAGAAAGAATTTTTTAATTATAGGATTGCATACGGGAGAGGCAGATCATCTTAAATTTTCCGTGATGTTAATTTAGGATGACCTTGAGATGTTTTTTGTTTGCCTCTGAATGGATGTTTAGAACCCTACTGATGTCTTTCGAGAAGGAATTCCCGGCCACACAAGGCTCATACAGACGCGAAAGAAGCGTCACTGGCAATGCAAGACACTCTCGCCCAGCCTTTCGCTCTAGGGACGCAGTAAAACAAGGGAGTTGACTCGTGGATGTTTAAATGCAACCCCTTATTATTTCGTTTAAGAGTAGATTATGTTTTGTTAATAATACATAGATCAATAAATTTATAAAAATTATCATTAATATAAACAAACTATCAGATAGTTATTGGGAAAGATAAAAAAAGGTTTCACATTGTAATCATTTTTATGATGGTAACAAATATTATATGTTAAATTTAAAACAACACACGATAAAATCAATAAAATATAATGAGTCTAATTTTTAATGCGTAGAACTACAGGGGCAGATGAACAAGGAATAATACCAAGTTCAGTCAGCACAGCTGTAACATATTTAGGTTGAATAACATCGTAAAATAGATTCAAAAGCGTAATTCTTGGATTATCTTTCCAATTCTTCACGTGTTGGATCGATTCATGATTGGGATCTAAAATATCATCTGGATCCCCAAGTTCATTATAAACAAATGCGTCCATTTGAGCTCGTTCAGAGAAGTTATAAGTTTCACAGCAAATAAGAAAAGGAACATGATAATAGTTGCCCACTGTAGCTATCATAGCAGAACCAATCTGACTGAGAACAGCCCCATTAGATTGTAACGAGTCTGCGCATATTATAATTTTTGTAACACTTCCCATTACAGTCGATAAAGCATTTAATCCAATATAAGTGCATTTAATATTATGATGAAACAAAAGTTTTAACATTTGTCGTCCTAAAAAGATATAAATATATATATACCATCAAAACGTGGCAATGAATCGACAATAATAACTTTAAATCGTTTATCTTCTTTGGAAGCATCTATTAAGCCTTTTAAAACTATATCAGATCTGAAAATAACCTATAAAAAATAAAACAAAGAAAATGTCAATATAATATCGTCCGTAACAACTTTTTGGCATACATATGAGGAAATAATATCGCCAGCAAGAAAAATACGTTCATTAAGGAAAGAATCAAGAAAATCATTCAAATTCAATTTTAACTGAATTTATAATAAAAATTTATACATCATTTTCATTTAAGGAAAACAATTCGCTAGATTTAACTTTTAAAAATTTTATAATATTCGCCATTCCTACAGAATTCGGCCGACATTCCGACAAAAAACTAGGATTATGAAAATTATTTACCTTAAAGAAGGACTTAATTTGGTCTCGAAATCCCGAGGAAAGTCCTTTGATGGATGAGAACAATAATCGTTTATGAAAATTTTAAGACTCTGAATAAGTTTAACACTTCTGGTTCGGGATGAAAAAATAAGACCGTCGGCGCATCTCAATCCTAATGTAATAAAACTGGGATGAATTGAAGAATTTCCAAGACTATTGATTAGCTTCCTTATTATTCACCTTATAGATTCAGCCATATTAACATTTCGCTCCATTTGAACCAAATGTGAAAATAGTGGCATTTTCACCTTAAATTCTTGCCGTTTTGGAACCTTGTGAACAAAATTTGGAAATTACTTGTTGTCTAGATAATCTCGAAGCGAACTTCTTTTGTGTTTTTTTATCATCGACAAACATATTATGCGGAATTGCATTGACTCGGGTTGAAGAGGATATTTTTAAGGGGCTGTGCGATATACCACCTGATGCTAGTGTAAAAAAATAACGTCTATTACCTTTTGTGCTTCGGTTTTTTTGTTTATTTTGATTTTTTTTGTTATGTCGTGTTTTTTCCGATTTTTCCTGGCCCGAACTCTTTTCGGTATTAGATTTCTAATTTTTTAGAGGACAAAAAATACTTCATTAACAGCCAATTCTCTTTTATTTTTATTGAAATTTTTCGTTGAATTCAATTGTTTAGCATCAACAGTCGTGTAATTTAAAACGTTTTTTTCAGAATCACGCAAAACATCCTTAAATATTAAAATAATAACTTACAGATGATTTTTCAGCCATTAAAATACAGATTTTATTATGAAAATATTCTAAACAATATGTCTGTTTGCCAGTTTGTGGTTTCGCCAATTGCGCAAACGTAGTACTAAAAAATGGGAACGACGAACAAAATTATTTTGATTTGTATTTCATGTTAGTTTTAAAAATAATATTTTTTATTAAATAATAGAATAGTTTTGAATTTTTTTTATCAGTCGATAAAAACAAGAAATACATGGATTGCAACATTTACAACTTTTGTATTGGAATTTGTTCAAAAATTCTACTGTTGAAAAATTAACTGGAAAAAAACAATAAATTTTGATCTCGTTAGGACATTAACGGTCAAGTTTGTCTGTTTACGATTTGAGCATTAGATATTTAGCGGTGGTGACGTATATAATTAAAATGTTAACTGAAATTTCCTTTAGAAAGAGTTAATAGCACAAAAATTTCTCATTATAAATTTATTATAGCTAAATATGAAACATGATATCCAAATAGAGCCTTAAGCAAACGAGATTGTCGTACGCTTTCCATGAAATTTAAAATCCTGGCGTCGTAAATATTCGGCACAAAAATTTTTAATTTTTTAAAATTCCTACAATTGTTGATGGGTATAATAAATAATTTAAGATTAGCTTTATGCAAAAAATTATGTCTACATTACATCTGTCTGTAAATCTTAACTGGTGTGTATATTTCCATAAAATTGCAGCCAGAATAAGTAAGCAACCATGAATTTTGCCAGTAAGCGTTCCTTTTCATAAATTTTATCGCAATCCTATTTTTCTGTGCGAAAACGATAATTTTTACGCCCTATTTTTAGAATTCAACATTTCGTTTGGTTTTATAGGGATTTTTAAACTTACCGTATTTTAGGAGATATCAGACCCTCAAAATTAATATAATGAAATGCACGTCTATAAAAATAGAAAAAACAATGTTCTTTTGGCGCTGATTTTTTTTTGAAATTCATAAAATAAATTAAAACAGTAATTAACATATAAAACCATGTGGCACCAATCGCAATTCCAAATTTTTTTTATTCGTAATTTAAAAGTAAAAACATAATGACATTTATAAAGTGAACAATTTACATTATGCTCTTTCTCTATTAGAACTCGCCGGAATATCGTTCTTATTCTTTTTTGGCGATTATTCTACTTTACCAAAGAACAAAGGTAAATTTACATTTTTTCTCATTAAATTTAAAGATTTTTCAGTTATAAACAAATTAGTTTTTTTTGTATTAAAATAATTATAAATGAGAACTTTTAAATAATCAAAGGCCATCTTTTGTTTTTGCATTGTATCGGCATTTGACTGACTCATTGTACTGCTGTCGCAGTTATTGCGCTTCTTCGGTGAAACTTGTACAAAAATTTTAATAAATTAGCCCAATTTAAAAACGATTAAATGGTCATAGACACGAAAAGGCCAAAAAATAGAAATTGTAGGTTTATACTAAGCATGCGCATATAAATATATTAACAATGATTGACCATGTATCTAAATCCTTAAAATGTTAATGATTTTCGTTCACAAAGTAATAGGCTTAGCATTTGAAAGAGAAAAATTGCCAGCATTTCATGCCAAATAATTGCAACTCAGCGCAAAAGCCAATATCGGAATAAAAATTTCAAAGAAGTAGCCTAATAATATATATACTATTGTGGCAAAAATATGAACCGACAAAGAATTTCAATGTTTAAGAAATTTTACGTTCGTAAAGAATACCCATTTGAGCTGGTCGTAGAACAAAAAAGGAAACATTTCAGAAAATTATTTTCACATTTTTAACACGTGTTATAAACACATCCCAAAAAATATTTCGAATTGCATGTAAATTGCCGCGTAGCGAATATTACGCAAACAGCAATTGCGTAAATATTAATTTTCCTTTTATGGTAATTATTTAAAATATAATAATATTCTTTAAAATGTGGTAAGATTTTAATTCTGGTAATTAAATATAAAATTTTAACAAATTTTTTTTTTATTAGGTTCAATCCCATTTTTTTCAAAATATATTTTATCATTTAAAAGAAGCAGTATCTTAGACTTTAACTGAATATGAAACTGCCCGAACATACTGTGACAGTAGTAAGATACCTTAATAGGTTTTTTGTCTCTCGTGTCGGTTAGTCGCTGTTCAAAATAATCAGCTTTAATATATATTTGAAAAATCAAAATATATTAAAGGGATTCAATTTGATCATTATTTTTCCATCTTCTTTATAAAAATCTGAGGCTTATCTTTTGGATTAGTTCCACAATGTAGCGTCTCAACCGTTAACCCCCAAAATTTTTACAGTTAAATTAATTAAAATAAAATAAAAGTTTATAGAAGATAATTAAATTTTAAATATTTGCGATTTTTACTTGCTGTTTATATTTTCATTCTTAAAAGATCAGATTTCAAAACGTGATAGTTTTAATTGTTTTTGGGTTTTCTCATTAAATTTAGCTGGAATTTTTTATTAGATTTGTAAAAGCTAAATTTTATCAACTTTTACGAAAGGTGCAAAATTCGACTAAAATCGACGAAATGCTAAAATCGACGAAATTTGAGTGCGCATGACTATGATTAAATTCTACGAATAAAATCATTAAATTCAATTAATATAAAGTTTTTTTCCGTTTCTTTCGTTTTGAATATTAT
>SGJC01000245.1:0-18019 GCA_009887335.1 Henneguya salminicola | reverse complement strand
GGATTTTCATAATTTCTGGGATTTTTTGTGTTAGGTTTATCAATACCAATCTCAATTAATTAATAATATTTCTCTTTTTTAACGTGTTGGTGTTTTTTTAGTCAGTTTCATAAGTATAATTTTATTGTCAAAAATTTAAGGATTAAATAATTTCGGACGTAAAAAAATCTAAGATCGTTTTTTGTTTTTTTAATTGAAATGGGAGAATAATACTTATTATTTACCAGGAATTGAATTTTTATGTTACACACTAATAATAAAGAATTAAGGTGGAAATAGGGGTAGAAATTATCCTTAATTCTCATGTTGTAAATGAATTAATCATGCAATAACTTATTTATATGTAAAAGTTAAACGAATACAATATATGCATGTTTACCGATCAGGTTTAAGTTTTTACTAGCATAAAACTATAAGTTTGCCTCGATGCATTGATAAGCTTAGCATAGCGCATGACTTATATTAAGAGGTAAATTTTTAAATTTACTACCGGGGAGTGAGTTTTAACATCTAAAAGCAGAGAAATTTATGTGCTATGTACCTAATCAGAATTCATTGCTTTAATAAACATAATATATAGTATGTATCCTGACTTTTTATTATAAACGGATAGACACGCATAAGAGATTGTTGTCAATACGTTGCTTTATGTCTTTGTCCTTTTGGAGTTTTACAAAAACTAAACAAATGAGTAATCCAGGCCAAAAATATTTCTGTTAAACTATAAAATATACATTCTGGCAGCACTGAAAGCTCTCAACCCCTCAAGTAAGGCTTGTAGGCCAAATGTCTCAAACACCCGATTTACAAAAACGTAAGTTTGTCTTGAAAAGCTCAAAATCAATATTTATGATTTAATCAGTTCAGAGAATTTTTTCTTTATGAAAAATAAAAAAAAACAGAATGTAAATGAATCAATTTAACAGATCTTAAAATTAGTCAGAAAGGCGATAAAATGTAAATAATATTGAAGATAAAAATTATGAACAAAAAATAGAAAAACATAATCAAAGTTCCTCCTGTAAAATTTTTTGAAGTTTAAATAAAAGTAAATTTTATATATTTTTAATAAAAAAATGAGGAATACCCCGATACCATCAAATACGAAATTCTAAAGGTTTTTCTTACAGCCATACCTGCCACTATCTCAACTCGACAATCGCCAGTCGGCTAAACTCATAAATTAAAAAAAGATATCGTTTTAATTACAGACTTTATTAACGGATTCTGTGAAGGGGATATATAACCCGGGCTCTAATCTTATTTGTAGCTATCTAAAATTATCCTGACTTTTGATGATCTGTTAAAATTTACAAAGCTACTTTTTTATTTCAAGTGGCCTTTCAAATAATCGATGTCACTCTATATTTCAACGAGCGTTATGTTTTTAAGAGTAAAATTAAAACGCTTATATAAATTTCTGAATTATAAAAAATTATTATTTACTAATTCCAAATTCCCCGAAAAAAATCGGAATCCGAGTTTAGTTTTTTTTTATATTGGATACCTCGTAAATATAATCTTTTCTTATCTTAATATAATAATGTACATTATTTCAACAAATTTTGTCTGAAAATTCAAAAATCACATGAAAACAAAATAATTGAATTGTAAATCGAAAATATGATGACGTAAAAATGATTTAAAATACATTAATATGAGAATTGATAAATTAAAATTTAAATTTTACTCAGAACAAGATATTAATCTATTTAAAGGAAGTAATTTCAAATCGAACTCAGGGAATAAAATGAAGCGTTACAGGCAATCTGTTATCGTATTTAAAATAGCAAACAAGGTGTTTGTGTGGACATTGGATAAAAATCTAATATCAACGCTTCCGTCTATTGTTTTCTGAACAGTTGTATTTGAAAATCTGAAATTTAAAGATGAATCTAAAAGCAGAACAAATATAAAAAAAAGAGATAGAGCTATTATTTCAGAATATTTAAAAATGAGTCCTAAATTTAATGTTTGATGAAATGACTGATTTAACAAGCCTTTTTATGCGTAATAATTTAGATAAAAAAAGAAAAAAAATTTAATCAAGAAGAAATCTATTTAATTACATGATCAATCTTGATAAAACAATTCTAGAAATATAAATCACGAAATAATCAATTAAATGTCGCAAATTTATAATAAAAACATTAAAAATCGTTTCTGATGTCGCGTTAGGTTATATGGGTATTGAAAGTGTAAAAACAGATTTCACCGAAATCAAGCACATTACTAATTTAGTTTCTTTCCAATATGAAATAGATTAAAAGTTGAGAATTCAATGCAAAAAATTAAATGATATTGTTTTGGAAATATTAAAGAACAAAATTATTTGAAAATAAAAAAATTCCAGTGACAACAGATGGAGGCATGCCAGATTTGTTCTTGTTATATTTCTAATAATTATGCGGCTTTAACAGAATTATTTATACTCCTTGAGTTATATTTAAAATGTTTATTTCTGAAAATTTTAAATACTTAAAAATAGAAGAACAAATTTCAAGTTTTAATTCCGCGATTCCTATAATTAATTGTCCTAAGATTAAAAATTTCAATCTTTAATTTTTTTCATAAAATTCTAAAACGTTTTAAGAGTCGAATAAAATATATGATGCTTCTCCTCTTTCAAAAGTAGCGACTGAAAAAAGTTTTTCGAACCTAACAACTATTTAGGATGACCGAAAAAGATAGCACTAAAGAATTTAGAAAAGCCACTATTTTTATACTGAAAAAAAATTTACGAATATCAAATTAATTTTCGAAACACTTTTGCACAGTTTTCTTCTTTTTTTCTAAATTTCTTTTATTAGGATTGAAGTAAATCCTACAAGACATGACCTTTTTTACCTTAAAATTAAGCTTAAAAATAAAATTTATAGTCAAAATCAAGACACATTAATGTGAACATTCAGTAATTCGCCAAATTGTTATCTAGTTTCTATGTTTTAGTACTAAAAAATTCGCAAAAGTGTATTTTGAGCCTCTTTTTAAGATATTTTTTTTTTAAATTGACTCATATCTTAATTTTCACATAATTCATATTAAATTCTTTTCCGTCGAAAGAAAATACAGAGTATTCCAAATTGATATTTTTTTTATTGTGTTGATGAGAATGTATTTTTATAAATTTAACTCAACTTATAATAAATTATTTAAAATAAATCTATTTATTTAAAAAAATTAATTATCTCTTTCAGATCCGCTTATAGTTTACAGATAGTAATAACTAACAAGTAGGTAGGCACCTCTATGTAAACTCTTAGTATTATTATGAGAATTAGGTTGCATCATTTTAATCTCATTTATTTAGTTTGATATACAACTGGTGGTTGGCTCGCGATATAATAATATTTACTTTAAATTAACAGTTTATTTCTATCTTTAATTTGTGGATATATCAAGAGCCAAATTAGAAATTTAATATTATTATAAGTTCTATTATTGGAACGCTTAATATTTACCGTCAGATTAAAATGAAATTTATCGTATTGATATTGTTTTTGCAATTGCTATTCTCTTGCTCATTTTTAACAAGAGAAGATGATATAATTCAAAAAATGAAGGAGTATTTTGTAATGAGGTAATATATAGATATAGTAAATGGGGAATATATTTTCATGTCGCTAAACCTTCCTTACAAAAAAGGAGAAGAACAAAACTCGATCTCAAAATTGCACCAGTGTCTGTTGTGCAGCCATGTAATATTTTTATATATAAAAATACAGTTGAAAGTATACAGAATCTACCAAGAAGTAATAATGATCAACCATTACGCTCAAAATATTTTAGAAATGGTGAGGATGATTTTTTAAAACAAAATTCTTTTATTCTTGAGGCCTTGATAAAGAAAGATATTAAGCTCGATGACAAAAATGAAAAACTCTATAAGAAAACTAGCGAACAGTCCGACTTACAATTATTTCAAACATAATCTCATGAAGCATTGAAGACATAAATATAACATTAGATTTATATAATTTACACTCAGTGAAAAGAATACTTTTTTATTTCAAAAATTTTTTACTTAATATAAATAAGCATTGCATAAAATATTATTTATTTGATTTATTATATTTATTTTTAAACACAAAATCTTATTTTAAAATTGTTTGGCGTTCCTCAACCCCACTGTTATAAGAAGCATAGATGCAAAAAAACCTAAAATAATTTTTAATTTATATTCTTTGAATAAAAAATTATGGCTAAATGTATTTATTTATAAAAACTAACTCCCTATTCACTATGAGCACGAATTATTTTTTTATTACCATTCAAATTGGTATTTAACACCATACGGGCAAGAAATTAACTTTCTAAATAAAAAAAGCATTCACAGGTACTCCATCAGAAAATAACATAACTCGACCATATTAAAAAAAAACAGGTTAAAAGCTGAGAAGGCGCGGGGTAGTCATCGAATCAACACGGAAATAACCCCATGGGTGTTTATATATAAAGATTTATGACTTTTTTTTTGGGATTTTGAAATTTTTATTCTAAAATATAATGAAAAATATATCAAAAACAAAAAAATTCAATTGCAATGATGAGTCCATTATTCCTCGATACATTTAAAAAAAAAATCTTTCAAGTAAATTATGCAACTATTTTTATTTATAAGTGCCAGCAAAGTATAATAATATAGACTATTTTTTATTATTTAATTAAACAATTCGAAGGAATAATTCAATCTCTGCCAAAAATATAATACATTTAACCACCTTGGCAAATAGCTTTATGAGTATAATTTTAATGAGTAAAAAGTAATAGGAAGAGATTAGAAAACAGTAATTGTCGATTGCTACTAGGTTTTGGTTGAATTGCAACAATTTAAGGTTTTGTTCATCATTTTTTTCCTTCGAAATTGACATAAATACAATCCTAAAAAATCTGTTTTTAACGATTATATGTTTTAGATGGACCCTTTCTAAATGTATTACCACATAAAAAGTTATTATTTGATTTTCATGTGTAACGATCATTAAATCGGCATAGGATTAAGTATCAAAATTATATTCTCTTACACAAATATAACGAAAATAATTTAATTTGGTACCAGTATCTATATATTCGTTACTCAAACCTATTATTTATAGAAATTAATTTTGAAGTGGCTCATTCGTAAATTTTGCAACGCCTTAGTGGACATTGGAGGTTTTCTCAAGGAATTTTATAGGAGAGAAGAATTTTGAATAATTAAACTCATATTTTAGCGTATATTCCCTAACATTCCCTATTATAAGTTTGAAAGAGTAAAATCGTGACTTAGGTGATTTCTATCTTGTTATACAGAGCAGCTAGTAAATACCATGAAACGATTTTTATTTCCATCGAAATATATATTATTTCAAAAATTTCAAATTAATTATGAAAAATCGTGTAATTTTCATAATATTCTTTCAATTACACAGTAATTTATAAAATCGAATCGTAATAATAACAATTTAGTAATAAATAACTATGCGCTTTATATTAAATCAACATACTATAATCGAAGATATGGTAGTGTGTTTAATATGTTAATTTAGATAATTTGACAAGAGCCACATCCGTATATGGTATGGATGTTGTTCATCGGGGCATAACTATTTTTCTGGTAGAATTGCAACAATAAAAGCGTAAACGATCGTATATGAAAGGAAGAAAGCTGAAATGTCGCTATACCTTGCATCGTTCGGGAATTTCACATACATAGACACGAATTAAATTTCAAGAGAAGATTTTTCACCTCACAATCTATCTTACGAAAATAATCTGATTTTTCAATATTTTCAATCATCGAAATTCCTTTCTCCGAATTTTAACGGAATATATTATAAATTATTATCAAAATACAACATCGAGAAGATAAGATTCGTTTATTATATTAGATTTAGGCAGTACAAAAAATATAATTATTATTTCTAGAAACCAAAGAAATCTATCCCTCTTCAGTCAATCCAAACATTGGTATGTTTAGATCCGTTCAACTTTCCTTTAAATAATTTTATACCAAACATAGTTTTAAGAATGCCATGAATTTTCCCTAAATTTATGCACTGTTACCAAATGAAAATACTAACTCGTGAAATGTTATCGAAGGAGATCGAAAACTAAAAATGTCCTAATTCTAATAAAAATTATGTCTACTTTTAAAAAAAAAATGTTTATTGACGTTTTGTATATTTATAAGATTGTTACTCAGACGTTTTTCCTATTCCTTTAGAAAATTAATTTTGATAAAAATAAATGTAATATTTGTTTTAAAATCAAGGCCAAGAAGGCAATTATTACCTTTCACTGGAGCTTTAAAAAATTTCCGTTTTATCTTTTATTTCCATTTCATCCTAAGAGAGTACGAGAAATTGTATGTGGTAGCACTTTAATTTTTATTTAAAAATGTCTTTATGCGGTTTATTAGTTATTTTGAGAATAACTGGATGCGATAAATTGATTTTTCAAAAAATGTACTCTTGAATTGGGAAGGGCCTTGAATAATGTTTTGAAGGTCTTTTTTCAAAATACATAAAAATTAAGGATGGAAAATGGATTTCAGAAGTTAATTATGATCCATAATATTCAAATACTGAACTTTTTTGTAACATTGAAAAAAAGAACTGAGCATGACAGCGTTCAAAAATGAATCATTTACAAATAGATTTAGACTTGCCTTGACAATTCAATAATCTAAATATAAACGATAAAGAAAATAATTTACATTTTTAATGGCGTATTTATTTCCCACCTATCTTTTTATAAATAATCGCTTCATAAAAAATATATATATTGAAGTTAACAATACTTTTGATATTTTTTATACGAAAAAAAATGCACGAAAATAAAATTTTTATAATTGAATGAATACGAACACAATTATACGTAATAATAGCACATCAACTTGATTTATTAAATCATCGACATTGCTTCATTAAAATTTATCTTTCTAATAAATAATTAATCTTTTTAATATATATTTTTGGTTTAATTTTAATTAGAATTAGGAAATAATCTCCTCTGAAAAGCGAAAGAAACTCCCCTTTCACTTGAGTCAACTTTACAGAATAAACAGCGAAAATATTTATATTTCTTGTAAAGGTATTAAAAATATATTCCAAAGCTCAATGTGCACAGATAGAGATGCAAATTTGATTCTAACACTTCGACGGTTCATGACCATGTTTCTAGTCAACAAGACGTATTATTTCAAATGTTGGAATTAGAACACAAAACACCACTGAACCCCTAAAGACTAATCACAGTTGGTCTTAGCCGAAGTATTCCATCAGAGTATTATCTTTAATTCCTTCATATAATTCATTTCAGAGTAATTTAAAAATGATTCGACAACCAATTAATTTGCGTCTTCCTCCTCTATGAGATGCAACACGCTATATTATTCTTGAGCAAAACAAAATAAGCTTTAAAACTGATATTTTTCTACAATTAGATGGCCCAAAATATAATGGAGAAAAATGTATTATTTTAGCAACACCTTGCCAATCAAACATTCTAAGCCTAATCTCGAACTTTTAATTTGATTTAAAGTTAAGTCCGTTCCTGAAATTTTCTCTCTATTGTTTCTTATTTAAGTAGAAAACAGATTTTTTTTATTCCATCTATTTTTGCGTTAAGGGAGCGTAAAACTGAGATAGGGCGCAGAAGAGTTTGGGAGAAATTTAGAGAAAATGTTTTTATAACATGTGGAACAGATCTGTGAGATTTCGAGAATGGCATCGATCGATGTCTTTATATTTTTAAATCCGACCAAACAATTGACTAGCTTTTTTTTCACCTTCAATTAACGTAAGGATGCCGCATTCAAAAGGTTGGCAATCAACATTATACCGAAGTTCTGAAACAACGAGATGAACCCTTAAGATGTTTTCTGATATTGAATTCACCAAAGAAGGTAATGTTATTTGAGGACTCGAAGCATTGGAAGGTATACCAGGTAATAGGCCTAGTTATTAACACAGGGTGGGAAATTTGCGAAATACGTTATAATCCTTATTAAATTAATTTATTTTAAACTGATTTAATTTAGTAATACCATCGAGCCATATTATATCTTAAAATTTAATTTTTTTTTGCGCATTTTTATTTAGGGAATAATTTGAAAAAAAAGATTTTGTCTAAATTAAATATTACTAATGGTTCTTTAAAAATAGATATAGAGAAATAGTTCGAAAATATTTGGCATGCTAAAATTATTAATTTTATGTTAAATCTAAAAACCCTACGTACAAAATAATTTTTTAAGTTCAGTTTAAGAGAATTCTTAATTTAAGATACGGACAGTTATGATTTCTATACTTTTTAGAAAGGCAATAATATTTTCGATTTGATTACAGAACGGTGAACGACCATCGCGGGTGAGCTTATTTAAAATAGAGAATACATCTCACAATTTAGGGTTTTTTTTAGTATTTTTATTGCACGAAAATTTTATTATTTTTGACGATAAGAATAATTTTAATCAAAAAATATAAAATATGTTATGGGCTCTCTTACAAATGAAAATAATAACTGGAATCGATACAAATATATTTTGAAAAGGATGATTATTCGAGAACATACCATTTTACACATAAAAATGCTTCATTTTTTGATAAACGTTGCCTATCATTGTTAAATATTTAGGTTGAAGTATAAGAAATATTATTACAGATAATTTTGATTAAATTATTTTTAAAAACTATAAAATTAAATAATATAGTATTTATCGTAGATTGGATTGCGCATGCACCGAAGCCATTGTTGATAAATTATAAATAATAATTTTATTATCATCTAAGAATCTATACATTTGAGGCGAAGGTATAACATAATTTCGAGACTAATTTATTTTTAAATTTCTATTCTTTTATAAAAATATCGAGCTTTTAAAATTTGAATATTAATTTTAAACGATCGAAATAATTGAAACTTAAAAAAGGAAATGGATGCTAATTATATGCTAGTTATGCATATAGATGTGGTTATGGGAATGAACATTCTCAGGAAAAAATAGCTCTACTACAAAAAAAACATGTACTTAGTGTATTAAAACAACTGTTGGGCCTACTGAAGTTAGATCTTCCCCCCTAATATCAGGCCCAACCCTTACAATAATAAACAGAGAAAGTTTAAAAAAATCAATGAAACTGCTTTTTAAATTTCTTCCGAAATACCTCTTAAAATTATCCGAGAGAACGTAACGACGATATCTTTATTGCTTGCGATAAATCATGTCTACTATTCCCCTTTAACAAGATTCATTCGACGAATAAGGAACATAACTTAGTTTCCTTTTAATGTTCCATCAAATGTCAATAATTATGTTATTCGTGGTAGGTTTAAGACAATAAATTTTTTTCGACTTGATTCAGGAAATGAGGACAGAAATAAAAACACAATATTATGCAGGCAAAGAAATATCAATTTTATGCGAAAACACATCGATTTTTATTTTGATGCTACCTTTATTCTAAAATGTGATATATTTTACCAAACTTTTATCATTATTGCAAGAAAAAATGGTAAAGATATTCCAGGCCTCGTTGTTTTTATGAAAAATAAATAATCGTAACAGTGTAGGAGAGTATGGGCCACAATCTCTGAGGTTTGCGAGATTAATTCTATCCCATCTTTGAGTGATTTTTAAATTTCAAAAAACGCATGCGGATAAAAATTCAATCAAATCATCATCAGATCAGTTCTTCAACAAATAAAGAAATCTGTCTGACTTTAAAAATACTGTCTTCAATTTTTTGCTGTAGATGTAACACAGTTGCCAAATCCTTTGAATTACTCAAAGATAGTCTTTATCAACAGGGATTTGTGAATGGGTTAAGATCAGTCTTTGATTATTTCGAATAAAATTGCATTGGGTGATTTCACAAAAGAAACAGAGCCAAGACCCGGGTTCTTAAAGATTATGGAATCTATATAATGGCGCTATATTCGGACCGCCCCTAATAAATAATACTTGTGAAGATTATTACCGTAGATTAGGGGGGCTTCAGTGACAGAATCTCCTTCAAATATATTCCCATTTTTAAAACATCTGAAAGTGGAAAAATCACGCAATGATGTTGGAAGAAAAAAATATTGGCCCTACTATTTGGATATTGTCCCAGCGAAACAACTAACGAATTAAGTCATAAATTTGAAATTTTGACGGAAAACACCGAATATAATTCCTTTAAGCCATATCTTATTCTTTTAACTTTTTAATTTTCGGTCAACTATTCCAGTGTGTATATTTTTGTTAAAATATTATTATGTCAAAAAAACGAACCTTTAATTAAATATAGAAGGATATAAAACGAACATATTTTTAGTTATATTTTCATAGTAATCCATCATTCGGATTTTATCAACATTAAAACTATTTACCCACCCCACACCCAAATTGCCTGTTTTGACTCTGAATATAATAAATTATGGAAATATAAAGATATAAATTTTAGGCGTTGAACAAGCTTTAGAGAGTTAGCAAAACCGATAAAAAAATTGTGTACCTCCTTAAGGATTAATTATTAACATTTATCACAAAATATTAAAATGAAGCGAATAACAAATTAAAATAAATAGTACGGTCCAGTTGTTTATAGGGCTGATTGAATTCTCATACGTTCAGTTTTCTTTCTCATATCAGCTCCTTTTCCAGTTTGGGATTTAAGGAATAGCACCATATGGGGATAGTATAAAAAAATTACACAAAGCGGAGCTTATATGAATTAAAATAGCTATATATTTGAGTGTAAAGTAGAAATATTTGAAAGTATTAATCTGTATGTGCGTATTAGCGAGGTGGGGGTCACTGCGAATTTACATAAATGTAAAAGAACTTGCATTTTTATATTTAAGCTTCTGAACATGTTATTTTTAATTATGGCATTTTGATTAATTGATAAAAATGTTATCTATAACATCATATAAAAAATCAGCACTAAACGGATACTAAAGGGAAATTGAACCTTTAATGATTATAATGCAAAATATAAATCTAGTATATTTTTTTCCAATTAGCTAATAATTATATACCAAAATAGGGTTTTTTTTTATCCTTAATTCATTTAACATTTATTATTTTTAAATATATAATTTGATAAGCTTATAATGAAATTATTGCTTTGCACTTTTATTATACTCTCTGTTTAATCTTTATTTTTTATCTGTTTTAGTATGAGGGGAAATTGAACAAATTCGCCAAAATATTATACTGAAATTCATAATTAGTTTTACAAACATTTCAAACCTCAATTATAATTTTATTAATAACACTAATAACATTTCCTAACTTAAACGTTGAGTAATATTGCTTGGGTCTTGGAATGGGATAGAACTTATTTAATGGGTAATTGGTCTTCCTGTTGTTAGTAGGCGCCTCCCAATCCACCTTCGCCAATTATTTATAAAAAGATATAACCAAACGCATGCTCAATATTTTTATTATTTTTCCATGACAGGCCGAACACTTTAATGATCGACTAGGTAAAAATTCGCATACGGAAGTATGTAGTAGTTATTGAGTAAAATGTAATCTTGTATAAAAGATATACAAAAATTTAGCATAAAAAATTTCAATTATCGGCGTAAAACAAAATTACATAAAATGGGAAGATAATTACAACAGATTAAATAGAATATAACTAAATTGATCAGAAATATTAAATTAGCAATTTGAACGCTGAATCTGAATTGAACAATGACGAAGGCATAGTTTTAATTTGCATGTCACATTTAATAGGGTGTTGATTTAATAATGTCTTAGTGGCAATCGAATGATAATCAACTGATTCATATGAGTTAGGAACTTTAAGATACGTGAGGCGCCAATTCCATGCATTCTTTGAATCTTCCAAAAATGATTTAATGGTTTCACGAACATAAATATTATAATGATTCAAAAGAGTATTAAATTCCCATAAAAAGCTTGCCATTATATTATTTTTACTGAAATCAGATTGAGAATAGTCGAATAAATCTTCATTTCCAGATTTATTCGGTGTATTTAATAGAAAACGCGTGGGCTCGTGTAGGGAAAGTAGCTTGCCAACAATATTTAGAATTATGATAACGTCCGGAAGATCGGCAAATATTGCCTTTCTAGACAAAATTTTAATAAAAGAAGCCACAATATATGTAGGAAGATGTGTTGACTGAAGAACTTTTTCCACTACGTGCCAAAATTTCATTTTTACATCAGACTGAATGAGTTTTTCGTTCTGAACTACTAAATGATGGTATAGTTTATGATAAAACAATGGGCATTCGACGTTGTATTTTATCATTAAGGTAACAAGTCCGAATAGACCGTTAAAATGACCAGCTTCAAACGATTCGATCAAAAAATCAGTCAATAATCTTGGTTGCTCTATATAAGGAAATATTTTGTCATCGAGTAGATTTAATAATAACGTTTTAATATTAGCCTTAAGGTTGATACGTAGAAAAAACAGCCATATTTTTGAAATTAATTTCTTGTAGTTTTTTACAGAAATATCGATTTTAAATAATTTTTTATTAATCTCTAAATTATCCACAGCTAAAACTAAAATTTTTATAATATTTTCTTGAATTTTTTCACTTCTGCATATAATATTTTCTTTCGAGCGTACAAAAATATTCAATCTCTTCAAAGTAAAATATATAGCATCTTTGTAGTTTAAAAAGTTTTTAAAGTAGAAAGTATTAAATTCCATTTCGTGTATATTTGCGCACGCGTATATATACGCATGATTGTCATCCATCAAGCTGAGTGTTTTAAGTTGGTGTATAAAATTCGCATTGTAAATATGAGTAGTCATAACATATTATTTTTAATTAATAATATTCTCAGAAGGATTTTATACGGTCTAAAAAATGTGTCAATTACTAATTTTTTGTTATAGTAACACAATATACCTTCAGATTACTTGCATTTATTCTCCCTTGCTAATAAAATATATAATATTGAAAATACAACAAAAATTGAATTCAAGACAATTTTCTTTCAAATTGCCTGCAATCGCACGAGCATATTATCATTAGACTCGATTGTTTTTATAGACATTTTTAAAGCTTATTGACCGCATAAAAAAGGACTGACACAATATTTGTCCATTTTTATTTCAATTATTTACAAATTTGTGACATTATACATTTCCAAATATAGTTTTTTATATTCCATAACATAATATTTTAATCCCAGTCCCTCTTTAACCTAAAACTCAGTAGGTGTGGTAACTTTTGAACTAATAAACGCAAGAATTTTCAACAATTTTTATTGTATTGATATCATGTAGAATTTATAAAGGCACAATATTCATAGTTTGGCTTCATTTTTCCCAAAAATTATTTTTTTAATCTGAGCTGATTATTAAATCAATTTAATAAAAAAAAGGGCTGAATGATACATTAAAACACCCGTCCTCCTCCATGTGCTACGGGCATGCGCACATTGTATTAGTATTTTCTTTCTTGTAATATTTCTATTCAGTTAAATTTAATCTTATTCTCAATGTGTTTATTTATAACCTTATTCTCATCTATTTTTAGAAAATTTGGTTTAGTTCTAGGCGTGTTGGAAATATTAGATGACTGCGCGCATGTTCATACAAAATGTAGCGAAGGGGGCGTCTTATTTTACCTTTGATCCAAGAAAAGTTTTGCAATTTTAATATAAATAATAAATTAAATTACAAGAGGAATTTGATTTTAAAAGCCTCAACATGGATCTTGCTTTTTCAATCCAATCCCAGTATGTTGATAAAAATTACCGCATGCGTTTGAAAACACTAACGATATTTCAAAATGAATGCAATTTCTTATGTTGGTGTAGTTTGATTTTGATGCATCATACCGTGCTTTGATAATCGAGAAAAATTCCCCAAATAGATTAAGTCAAGGAGAATATTAGGAGGGGGAAGGGGGTCAGATATTTAATCAAATTATTGGCCCAATGAGTCAAATTGAGAACTTGTCGTGTATTGTATAATTTTACATTATCTACGACTAGAATTTTATTCGGATTTGCCGCTAAATCTAATTGTAAATAAGTATCGATAAAATTGGAAAAGATGTATGTATTATAAACACCTTGTTGTATTTCACAAGCATTAAATTCATATGTATTTTTGACGCATGATCAGCTTTTGTTTATTCCACGATTTCTTGTTGCTGAAAAATAAGCTCTTGTATTTACTGGACCATATCCCTTTGTACGATTTTTATGCTTACGAAATTGCATTTCAATAAAAAAAAAAAAGATTATTTTTGTCTAGCCTCAGAAGTTAATATGCATAAGCTGCCCTATCATTTATGTTATGCTCAGAGTTTGTTTCTGGTTAAACCAATCTTTTTGATTTTTTTCGACATTATTGATGGCCCATCTAATATAATACTATATAATTACAAGAGCTTTATGGAAACTATTTTGGGGTAATATATTGTCACATCAAATAGATGTCGAAAGTTGTTGTTATTTTCTGGAAAATGTACCATTTATTGAAACTGTTTTTTTTCATATTTTTTCTGTGATGTTTTTTAAATTCACGATTTTTTTGTATTAACTAGATTATGACGAAAATCTTCTTGAACACTTGAAGGAGAATTTGTTTAAAAGATTACTTGGAACTGTTAAAGATTATAATAAGGAATGTAAAAAATTGCAATTGGCAATGTAAATACAGTGATTGCGCATAAAATTGTTGTCTGCTGATGAAATAGCAGGTAAACATTATTTTCTGAGCCGTCCTTAACTGTTTCAATTTATACTAAGTTTCAACAAATCCTATCTAGTATTTCAGTGATTTAGAGGTTAAAAGCAAAAATAAGCAGAAAATCATAAAGAATCAATTTAAATTAGCAACCAAAGGCTAAGGTTAGTATTTCATGGTTATTCTAAATAAAGTGAAGAATGTTCATAATTAAATGAAAATTGTTTAAATTAAGCAGAGATTTGTTAAAATATAAAAAAACTGTAGGCAAGACAAAAAAATATGAAAATAAATAATTTAATTGTTTATACCTCTTTGCCATCTTGATATTAACCAAATATAACTTGTACTGTATTTTTAAGCCATGTAGCATACAAAGCATTAATTAGGAAGGAAATGAAACAATTTTTTTGATTAATTTTTGATCGATATGAACAGGGATAAACGTTCATATTTCAAATGCTTTCTTTGACTTTCTAGTTATAATTGATAATTAAAGCTATTTTTTATATTATACTGGATTAGGAAATAATAATCAGTCTATCTTATCAACTCGTGAGCCAATGCCCATGTAATACCGCGTCTTTAGAAGTAAGATATTTAGTGGAATGTATCGCGAGGTAGGGGTCTACGCTACCGGTGATCTTAGTAGGATTGCCAATATGGCAATTGGAACGGGTAGGTTAGTGTCGTGAAGTCATTCTGAAATTAGACCAGTAGGGTTTTACATATGCAGTTGGAGACAAAAGAAGCCTATGTTATCGAGAGTCCCTTCAGGTCTGCCGGTTGATGTCATCCGCCTTACAGGTTACCCTAATTGAAAATTAACAGACAATAGCGGGGTGGGAATATCTTAGAACATTACCGCAAACTCTTACCTCTTAGGGCAATGTATTACAACGGCATCGGCTCGTGGATTATTATATACAAGGCACTAAGACGAACTGAAATAAATTGACTTTATTCAGTTTTGTTGATAATTCCTTAATACACCTCTTAAAATAGGATTCTTAAACCTTTTTATGTCTGAGAATCATCGAAAGAAGGTGAATTTTTTTATCGAACAAGCCGGCTTACGCCAGGCAGAAATAAAAAAACAACAACGCACTTAGATAATATCAACTTATAGTATTACATGGTTTGCGGGAATTTTTTCGCAGGGGAGTGACCAAAAAATACCGCCTTAAAATATCATACTTAAATGGAGACAATAAGAATATTTTTAGAAAATAAAACATTTTTGAATTCAATTAGCGCAATAGATTTAAAATTTAGCGTTAAATATTTCGCATATGTTTATTTCGAATATGTAGAAGTGAAGAATTCTTCACTTTTTTTTGTGTCCATTGCTTTGCTTCCTTTTTTCCAATCCATTGGACACACTTATGTGAAAGACAAATTAAAAACCTTGTCCATGCTCATCTGTAAATTTATATGCCTGTACCAGCCGAAGGGCTTCATCAGTTGAACGACCAACGGGTAAATCATTCACAATAATTTGCCGTAAAATTCCCTTTCCGTCGATGATAAAAAGACCCCTACTATTATTCAAAAATATATAAACCGTAAAGAAATTCCTTTATCTGGAATATATATGTTGTACTTTTGGGCAATTTTCGTAGTCTTATCAGCGATAATAGGAATATTGAGATTTCCAAGCCCCCCTTGGTGTCGCGGGAGTTTCGTCCTGAGTCAAAAAAAAAACATACCAAGCATGATGAGAATAAACACTATCACAAGAAGCGGCAATAACCTCGCAATTTAACGCACGGAATTCTGAAATTCGATCGCTAAATGCAATAATTTCTGTTGGACAAACAAAAGTGCTGAAAATAGTGGATTAAAACGTACAAATCGAGGGGATAAAAGAAAAGAATGACATATTTTCCTTTAATATAACTAAATATTTATACCACAATAAGATTTTGGTATTATCTTACCAAATATACCTCCTGGAAGAAGAGCTTCTGACTCGAAACTAGGGGCTGGCTCGCCAACAAAACATCTCGAGTTCTAAGTTATAAAACAAAATATTTAAACTGAATTTTCATAACAAGAAGTTGAGGGGCATGTGCATGGGTCGCATTCACACGTTTCAGCAATTTTACAACACGAAGCCATTTGAAAGTTTATACACACCGAAATTAAACGATTTTATACGAACTGTCATTTTAACGATAAAGAAACTAATTTTTATCGTTTTTTTAATATTTTTTTTAAATGATTAAAAATCTACTGTGTTGGGAAAATGGACATAAATTATTTGTTGCACAAAAAAAAATTGATTGTATTTTATTATTGACAAAAACAATCTATGTTTGATTATTACTTAGAATACTATGTTATCAGAAATCTGTTATTGTAAAATAATTGAGTCAAAACAGGAGGGCGATGCAAATGTTAACGAATGGGTGTGCACAATTTTTGTTTGGCTAAAATGAATGAATAAATTTATATAAAATTCTTGTATTTTATTTTATTGTTACAAAATACAAAAGATTTTGATAAATTAATCATGTTTTGTTTTCTACTCATGCGCCAATTTTTATTTAAATTTTTCAACGTTAGTAAAGTAACAATATTTTATTAAGAATGCAAATAATTCATGAATACTCTATTTTATAATCTTATACTATAAAATACAAAAGCCTTTTATTTAAATGCCAAATTTGAACTTCAATATTAATATACAATATCGAAATCGTGTTTTTAAATAACTTAAAATATAACTGTCAAATAAGCTTTTCTCTATTTTAAATATACACTCGGTTGTCGTTTTATGCGGAAATAAGTTCAGCAAGAGTCAAAAAAAAAGCGCGAAAAATGAAGCATGGCTGTTTATAAAAAAACGTGCAAAGTAGAAAATTGTAAAGAGTTCAATGTTTGTATTGTGTTTGCAATTATAAGTATATTATGGGAAATGGCATGCCTATATCAGCAAACAATTGATACTTCTTTGAATGATTATAAAAACTTTGTAAGTTAAAAAAATTCGATCTTTAAATTTTATAAAAAAACGCGTAATGACACAGTCGTGTGTACATTTATTTTAAAATAAGCTATTGTTTCCGGAAATTTTCCTAAATTTATTTCTGTCTTTTTTAAATAAATGACCTTTTCATAATAATGCAGCCCACCCCTTAATTACAATGTTAATTTGAATAAAAAGGCACACGCATTGAGTAATTCAGAATATTTTATGGAGAAGGGCGGATTTATGATTTGGACGAACCATGGCTAAATTATTATGCGCCAAGTGGCTAAACTATAGATGAAGGGATCTTTTCGGTATATTTCGCATTCCAGCGGTTTAATGGCCTATTAATTTAAATATATCATTATAACATTGGATATAG
>SGJC01000244.1:0-18047 GCA_009887335.1 Henneguya salminicola | reverse complement strand
ATAGCGTTTTTTTTGTACTTAATTAAAAATTTAAACTCCTAATTTTTGTATGCTTATCATGATATAATAAACGGTTAGATTCCATTTTAATACAATATGCTGGTAACTTTAGAATTTTTATATTAAGGATTTAGAAAATAAAGGCCAGGTAATACCTAGCATTTTCTACCACCATTTTCATCTCGCCCCAATATAATGATCTGGATTAGCCTCGCTTCTCAAATAGCTCACATTTAAGTGTTTATAATTTCTTTTTTTAAATACAACATTTATCAATTATGCTTTTATTTGGCGAATTGGGGTATATAACTTTAACCTTTTGGTAAGGTAATTACATTTATTAGAACAAAAAAACTTGCATTCAGCCGCATCAAAAAATTTTCCAATACACCTAAAAGATTATTAAATTTATCGTTAATTGTATTATGTCATCCCAATATAAATTATTCCGATGCTTATTCCAGTCGCTTCAAATTTGTTCTGCTGCTTGGGCTAAATCTTTATGAAATCGTATAACATTTGTCAAATGTGAAGGCAGAGTCCTTAAGATTTTGTCGTTCAAATTAGCATAAACATCTGATTTTATGTAGATGGGTTTGAATGTTGTAATAGAGCTTATATAAAAAAAAAATTACGCCTCCATCTGGACAAATATTGGATTCTTTTTATCATGATTGAAAAATATGGCTTCAAGATATGTCTTCCTCTAAAGTGTTTACAATTTAGGATATCTACATAAAGTATATCGTTTCTGTTTTATATTTTTATTGTTTCATTATTTCGTATTTTAATATATTTTTCACACTGTACCGTAACTTTCTTGTGGGGCCTTACATCAATTGATCGATTCCTTGATTCTATTCCCATTTTTTCAACTGTTCCAGGTATTCAATTGGTGCAGTATAAACAAAATCGAACGAAAACGTAAAATTAATGACTGTCAGCGTTGCATTGTTAGAATTAAAATCACAAAAAAAATTTCTAAAAACGTGAGCTACTCTTACTCTAAGATTTATGTCGGCATTTGATTGGTTTCAAGTTAATGTAAAGAATTGATATCCTCAAACAGAAGAGTTCTCACATTTTTTAGGCCTTAACCTCCCCTCGTAATAGTAAAAAAAAATAGATGAAGAACAACAATTAGGAAGATATCTTTCCCATATTTGGAAACCGCACTTTACGAACTCTATCTCTACAAAAGACTGCCGAAGGTAGAATTTTAATAGTTGCGTTAATTTCATAAATTATCTCCAAAATAAATTGTATTCGATGTATTTTAACACAAAACTCGTCGAACGCAGTAAATGTATAAGCCGATTGCCAAAATATTTTAGCATAAATAGAAAGGTGTTTACGATCTTGCTGGCAAGTTTTATGTCATTTTGTATCAATAAAAGTTATTATGTTATAAATATTTTGTATAGCCTTATATGAACTATACATTTTAACTGCGCGCATTTCTATGAAAGCAACCTTTCATTTAAGGTAAATAGGGGACGATTTTTATAGTTGGAAGCGGTAACAATGCGGAAAAATAAGAATTATATATTATTTAGATGGATACAAAGATATAAATCACTTTGAGTTCAAGTTAAATCCACGTTTAGCGAATGAGAAAACGGATGCTTCTTGTTTGTATATTAATTTAATGTACTTTATAGATATTTTAAATATATTAAAGAGTCAATCTCTCCTACATTACATAATTTTTTAACATTTAGGAACGAAGATTGGTGATAACTCAGTAATAAAAGTTTTTTTGTCAGCAATCGTGATGAGACGATTGTGAAAATCTTTTTCAGGGTACAGTAAGACAGCCTCGACTGCCGCAATCAAATTTATGACGAGCAATACCGAGTATGATATTTTAAAATCTAGCCCCAAGACAAATGCTTAAGTGGGATGAATTTCATAGATGCAATACTTTCATATCAAATTTTTAGTAGGTACAGCCTCTACCCAGCGATTGTGAGTCTTAGAAGAGAGCCTATTTGGCGCTTTGTCTCCATTAACAAGGAAATCATAAAACTTCGATTGACAGAGATTAATAAGGTTTTAACAACCCAGTCTGTGACAAAAAATTAATGAAAATTGCTCATAACCCATTCAAGAAGAATTATAAAAAAAGAAATATAGAGTTCCTGATTAAAAATATTTTGAACCTATTAAAATAATATTAAGATATTTATGGCAAAATTTGTCAAAATTCTAAGATATTTTTTGCCGATTTGTACAGTTCTTATTGCCTACGTTGCGTATCAGTCAATATAGGAAAAAATATATTTATATATACTCGCTTTCAAAAGGAACGCGACTCCAAGCATCCTATTTTTAGGAAGCTATACTTTTCACACGATCTGTAGGAAAAAATAAATTGTTTTTCACAGTCCCTTAATAGTTTGACATCAAATAAGCAATGACTCGATCAAATGATTAATGTAGTTCTACTTAGAATCATATGCTTTTTTCAGATGGCTTATATTTTAAAAGGTCTCAAATATTATTTTCTCCTTGCCTAAAATTTTGTCCTGAAAAAACCTAGCTGCATGAAATACATCCATAATATACAAATAGTTTTTTTATAATATATTTAGGATTTAAAAAAAATTCATAAACATAATTTTGCATATTTAACGGGATGTAGTTCGTCAATTGCGTGACGCGTTTTGGGGGATTTAATTTTTCTTTAAAAATTACGGGAAAGTAATAGAGGGGGAGTCAAAATATGTCTTTCTCGGGTTTGCGTAATTTATGAAAAACTGCTATAACGTTCTTTATCCCTGAGAATTTGTTAAATGTTAAAGTGTTCTCGAAATTTTATTCCTTACTGGTATCCATAAAACCCTAGATAATTTATTCGAGACTTTCAAAGGTATCTAAGTGTTTTAATTATTAAACCGCAAGGGAAGCCTCTAATCTAGAAAAACAGAAGTTTTCTATTTTCATTGTAAGCAATCATTTCTAACCAGTTCATTCCAAGGACGACGTAACATTTCCGAAATTGATTTACACCATTACTAATAAATACCTGAAAACCACATTAGCCCTAAAATGGATAATAATTAATCAAAATGTCTCTTTATAAAAAAACATACGATTTTATTAACTTTTATATAGAAATGCGGCGCAGCAGTGTTTTTCAATCCCTGGTCAACGAAAAAATCCGCAAGAGTCATGTATTATTAGATCGGATTGTAGAGGAAATTCTCATTTGCTTTTTTTTCTTTGTGAGCAGTAAATAGGTTCGCGAAATATTTCGCACCTTTGCAACGGTAAACAGGTGAGAAATGTTAAAGAACGTTTGGCGCACAATTCTTTGATGTTGGGATATGGCTTTAACAGACCATTCATAACATAAATATGGTTAGTGGTTTATCCAATTTATAAGCCCTTATTCGCTCGAATAAATAAATAAATTTAAAAAAATTATGAGACTGCGGCAAAAATAAAATATTTTTAGTCTAAATCTTTGTTTCTGTTAATTTATTGAAAAAATCTTGTTGATCTTGCACAGTAATCTTAAAAGTATCATAGATTTTTCGTGCTGATAATTGATGAGATGAAATACCTTCAAAGATAAAGCTATTTATTGATTTAAGGGTTAATATCTATAAATTAAGTATATATAACTTAACAAGATTTGGCAGAGACGAGGATAAAGATAGAATATCTTTATAATTGGCGTAAACATGATCAACTTTTGGGGAAAATTTAAGTAAAAAGTCATTATTGCTAATAGAATCGGCAGTTGATAAATGTATAAAAATTTCTTTGAGCATAATATCGATATCTCTGAGACTAGAATTTTCTAAAACACGTGTTTTTTGTTCAAGAAGATCAATAACATCCTTCAATAAAGGAAAATAATTTACTTTAAAATTATCATAACGTTGCATAAAAAGTTCATATGAGATCTTTATTTTGAAGCAGAATATATATACTTTCTGAGAATGGTCCACGCCTATGATCGTTTCAATTTCCTTGACACCATTCTCAATGTCAGTTCGGAGTTGAGCATAATCGATTGATTGAAATAATCTTGATGGTGCTTTAGGTATTTCAACCTCAGAATCTGAGAGTAAGACTGAATCATTTCTCAGCTGTATATAACAAAAGAAAAAAATGCACCACTATTTTTTCTTTCAATGAAGCAATGTTTTTTAAATCGTTAATTCTCGAATAAATTGCAGAAGGATAACAGTAGCAGGGTAATATCTCAATAAAAATAAAAGAAAAACATTTATATCTTGCTCATTTAAATTAGTAAAAATTGATTTAAATTCTGATTCAAGGCTGTTTATCTTGCGGAAAAAATTATGGAATAGATCTGTTGCATAATCTACATATGGTTAAATAAAGAACCTTCTTCGAATAATTTTCTTTTAAAGGATTTTATTTGTTCGAAGCTTACAAAAAACTCCTTATCAGAATTATGATCTAATTCTAAAGACTTCGAATTTTGAACAATTTTTAAATTATTGTCATCTGTTAAATACTCAAATGATTCTATATCTTCAAAAAATAAAGAGGATAAATCAGAAGTCATTAATTTGAGAACTTTGTAATGGGCATGCGTAAATCATAAGTATATTTGCTATGGCGAGATCTGATCGAAAAAAACGAGATCGAACCTTAATTTAAACTAAATTATTTTATCGCTATTGATCATATTTTTATATTTCATTAAGTGTGTAATACAAGGCTGATGGATCAAAAAATGCCATCTTAGGGGTCTCATTATATGTGTTGACTCTATTCTTATTTTTTATTATCAATCGAACCAATTTTTTGTTAAAAAGGGCTTTTTTGAAATAAATAAATTATATTCTCTTGCTTATTAAATGCAACCAATTATTGATAAAGTTTCTTAAAAATTTTACTTTTTAAATCGATAAATAATAAAGTTTTATTTCTAATCTTGATCAGATAATTCGATTCTCGTTTTGATGAGATGATGACGGTGCATTAATAAATCTTGTGTAGAGATCTTGATAGGTTCTAAACTAGCTAAATCTATATGCACCTGATATTTCTTTAAATTAGTTTGATCAGCGACTCGTATTTTTTTATCAGTTAACGGAACGAGAAGAGGCTGGGAGTACCATATCCTAAGAATCAGGAGAAAATTTTATGCCACCCCCTCACCCGTCTTTATTTTCCCCTGGGAGATAATATGTTTTGGAATAGAAGTTTCTCTCTTGAAGGTTAAGTAATTAGTTGCAACTCAGTCAACATTTTTTGAACCAATTGACATATTACATATCCCCTAATCGATCGAGAAGGGGGATCAACACAATTTCATTTGACATGGAGAAATGGTATTCCTAGAAGATTCATATGCTTTTATAAAGTGTGTATGGGAGGTAGGAACTTAGAAGATATAGGCGCATGAGATTTTAATATTTAACTGAAACTTTATATTATATGTATCAAGGATTCGAATTTGATAACCGGCATTAATTTTATTACCAAAAAACTGACAGAGATAAATATAAAAAGTCTTGAACCGTTAATTTTAAGATCATAATTAAAAGCACCGATGGATGCCAGCTCGAAAACCACCGTTGTGCAATAAGAGCAGCAGTTTATAACCTTTCTGGGGCTGTGACACCCGGATAACATTTGTTCAGTTTGGTCGACCCCAACGATAAAATTAAATGGGTTTATCCTTCTTCACTGTTTTTTTTCAGCTAATTATCATGTATATTTGACCTATAAAAAATGTCTGATCATTTATAGCCACCTTGTTTCTAGTTGCAAATTTTCTATACACTGGACCCTCGGTATAACGCTGTTTCTCGGATCCATGGTAGGATCCTCGCTATATCCGAAATTGCGTTATAATGAAATGAACATTACATGTAACTAGAGTCACATAAACTATGCCCTCTAAAATAATTCTGCTGTTATGCAAAATACATTGTATTGATTTTATAATTTATGTAGATTGTAGAACAATAAAAGTATAAAAACCTGCTAGTGTTCAGTTTATTGTTTTAGTACAAAGTCCGTTATCTTGCTTTGCTTTTTAGACGCTTGTGCTGCATTTTGAGCAAAAGTCATCAGGCTCTGCAGCTGCATTAACTTAACAGAACTAACATTCTGAGTCTCTAGCCATGCTAGAGCAGTTCGTGATGAGTCAGCAGCTTCTGCAGCTGTAGAGAGGCATGCCGTTGAATTGTTGATATCTTCAGCAGGTACATCATTTTCCTCGTTGCTGTCATCAGATAGGCCTGATTCAACTTGAACAGACGTGACAGACTCAATCATTTCCTCCTCTGACAGCACAGCAGTAGTTGGAACAGGCCCGTCGTAATTTAAGCAAACATCCACATCGTCTGCCGATACTGCTATCCCATCTCCAGAGAAAGGCTGACAGAAACGACTAACCTGCTGATTATTGACAATGAAAACTTCAGCCTTAGAAAATCCGAGAAAATTGTTATCGTCGTCGTCATTGTTGTTGCCTTGCCTGTTTTCCCTGCATCTGTTTCATTTTCATCATTTAACGCAAAACTTAACCCAAGCGTCAACAACCTTCCATCGTTGATGATTATACTGAATTCCATGCTGAAGCTCCCATGTACAAAAATTCTTTTAGTGTGAGGATCTTCAGGTACTCCGTGACAATGACCGTGACGTTACTTGCTATAATTTTGGAAACAAGTTCGCGACGATAATTTTGTTTAAGGTTGCAATGATGCCTTGGTCAAGCGGCTGAATCAACGAGGTCGTATTCTTAGGTAGATAATCTACCTTTATTTTTCCATCCCTGGTAGCTAAAGTTTCCTTAGGAGAATGTGCAGGACAGTTATCAAGCAGCAACACTGCTTTTTCTGGCAACTCCAACAAACGAAGGTGACGTCTCATGGAATGTACAAATTCCTTTTCAAACCAGTTATCAAAAATATCGGAGGTCATCCGGGCATTCTTTGAATTTGAATACACGAAGGGCAATAACTTCATATTGATATGATGAAAACAACGTGGTGCATGTGATTTTCCGATGCACAGAGGTTTTAGTTTGCGACAATCCGTCTTATTGACAGTTAACAAAATTGTCAGTCCATCCTTTATTGCTTTAAAGCCTTCTTTTCACGTTGATCAGATTTGACGGACAACGTTTTATCAGGTAATATTTTGTAATAAATACCAGTCTCGTCCGCATTTTAAATCTGTTCAGGTAAATAGCCATTGGTTTCGATTAGTTCTTTCAGTTGATCTGGATATGAAATGACAGCTTCATCCTCAGCTGAAAGAATCTCTCCAGAAATGCTTATCTATCCAATTCCATGACGCTTTAAAAACCTCCACAGCCCTCCGCTGCTAGCTTTAAACTCAGAAGTTGCACCATTCAGCTCCTTGTCAAATTTTTCGGCTTGAGCGGAAACTATTGGACCTGATAAAGGGACGCCACCTTTCTGCTGCTGAACAAACCAAGTGTGCAACACAGTATCCAGATCCACATCTTTAGCTTTCCTCGCACGTTTTCTTGTCAGTTCAGCTTTCATCAAGGTTATGAACGTATTCCCGCAGTTTTAATTCTTCCTTGATCCAACCACGCAATGTCGAATCTGACATGCCTAAGTCACGTGAAACTTTAGCTTGACTCTCTTTATTCTTCACTCTACTAACTGCATCCAATTTTTCTGTAACGCTATACTCTTTTCTTTTTGCAATATCCTTTTTAACGTTAGAGATTTTAATTCAGAAATTTGCATGGTAGCAATTGATATTGAATTAACTTTCAAGTTTTACTACGCGTGCCAAAGTAATCTATCATCATTGAATTTTGCTTATTGTCTTTAGATGATTTTGCTTTGTTTTGGAATTCAGGTCAAAGACTGGTCAGGACAAGCGCCTAGCAAGGCAGTTATATTATATTGGGTCAAAGATTAAATGCTATATAAATTAAATACAATAAACTAATAATATTCTTGCTGATTCTCCATATTATATATTAGATAATTAATAATTATTGTTGTTATAACGCATTTTATCATGAAACTTTGAGCAAAGATCGATCATGTGATGTTCAGCTGAAAAAAAAGCACAACATTCACACAGACACACACTTCTTAGTTTCCGTCAGCCCTTTTGTTTCAACAGCGTGGAGATTTCAAACAAGAAAAATCAATATTAAAATTTTTTTTTTTCATTTAAACAAAGGAAATAATTATTTTGTGTGAAGAATACAATAAAATATTAGATTAGGTATGAAAGAGCATGTAAGTGAATATTTTTTTGTACAATTACAATAACTGTAGTAACCGACATAGTACATGTATATGGGATAGAGTATCTGCCTGTTTACAATAAAATTGTTCATAATACATATTTTGAATTCTTCTATGGGGTTCAATGCCCGTCCCAAGTTATAACCGAACCCGCGCTTTATCCAACCACGTTATAGCGAGGGTCCAATGTAATTAAATCCTTATACTTTATTAACCCAACAATTTGTTATATTTTTTGGTCAATATTTTTAAAAATGAATTTTCAAAGGAATAAAATGTTTAACTTTACATTTTGAGTGTGTATTATGTCATGTACATCGCACAGTTAAGAGTTACACATAATCGCAGCTACTAACTTTAATGTTGAAACTTTATCACATTTAAAAAGAAAATATAGCCGAAGAAAGCAAGAATCTTATTAATTATAACAACAAAAATGTTAGAGTTGCAAACCCCGAAAGGCACAGTGAGAAGGCTGGGTTGCCTTTTACTTGTCAGATCAGAAATTCTAGAAGCATTCTGTAAACGAACAACTCCAATGATCTTCTGCAACAAGTATACTGCTGTCTTTAGACTTGCTAAACGATAAGCTTGAAAAGCCTCTTTTACAAAGATCTGTTTTTGGAAAAAGACGAGGGATGTGCAACACGATCTTAGACAGAAAGAATATGACTGCAAACAGTTGATCCAAAATTTGAAAGCTACCGTTGAAGAGAAATCATTTTTGCTGCGTCGTTGGTAATGAGCTCAATAAACTCCTGTTGTGCATTTTTAGAAACATCTTCACCTCTGATGGCGAATGGGCTTCTAGCAAGTGCAAATGGGGTATCAGGTAAATTTGTAAAGTGTCTTAACATTTCTAATCCAAGAATTCTCAGGCGTTCTTTGACAGAAAGTATTGCTCTATTTATTGTTTACTGTTCAATTTCATTTTTCTCAACGAAAGCAAATAAGTTCGACAATATGTAAATTCTATTTTCAGCTAATTTTTTTAGACCAAAGTTTAACTTTTAATTGGAATGCTCGGATCTTATCTGACACATCTATGCATGCCGCATTTGGTCTTTGGAGCGATAAATTTAATTCGGTTAAGATTGCAAAGATGTCAATCATGTAAGAAATTTTGTGAAGTTGATTTTTGTCACCGAAAAAAGCTTCCAACTGTGGTTTTGATTTTTAGTAAAAAAACGTTTTCAATTCATCACGAAGGTCAAAAGAACGTTTTAAAACTTTTTCGTCTAACAGCCATCTCCCCTGAGTTTAAAATAACAGAACATCATATGATGCAACCTACTCCCTGAAAAATTTTGAAAACAGGCGGCTGTTTAAAATACTAGATTTACAAAATTCACGGGCCTCACAACTTTTTTTATTGTTTCTACATATTCATGTGGTAAAGTGTTCTTTACTAACACTTGTCGATATAAAATACAGTAAGTTCCGACAGCTTTCGGGGGTGCATTTATTATCTAACGTTTAAATCCCCACCGACATTCGAGCATTGCTCCACCACCGTCTGTGCAAACACCGCTAAAATTTTCACAAGAGATGTGATGATTTTGCAGAGATGAACAATCTGTGATAATTACATCATGCGCAGTAGTTGTTGTTTAAAGTAGTTTGCCAAAAAAAACTCATATTTGAAAACATCTTCATTAATATTCCGCATGTAAAGTAGTAAATGAGGACAGTTTCCCACCTCTGTTCCTTCTTCAAGCGTGAGACCAAATATTCAAAAGAAAGCAGATTTTATTTTTTGTATTACTTGCTCAACAATATCAGCAGACATGTCATCTATTCTTCTACTGGAGTGTTATAAGACAAGGATATTTTATTAAATTTGGTAACATATTCAGCTTTAAGCATAACTCAAGCAATATCTTTGGCTGCTGGTGAAAGCAAGTCCGTAGCAATGGTGTGGGGTTTCTTTGCTTTGGCGATTCTAAGAGCTGTAAAATATAAAGCTTCAATGGCTGCTATATTTTCCTCTTGGTACTTGCCGCCAGAATCAAAGTCAAATTTTCTTGACGCTATCAGCTTTTTTCATAAAATACTGGGCATCCTTGCCAACAAAGTGGGGATAGTAAGCCTCAAAATGGCTTTTCAGATTGTTGGGCTTCATCGATTCGGCTGACATAATTTCGTTGCAAATAACGCATTGTGGCTATTCCATTTCTGCTGCAACTATGAAAGTAAAGCAATACTTTAAAAACTTTTCACTATATTTTGTTTTCCTAACACTGGTCTCTCGTTGATTCATATTCATGCACACGCCAATTTCATAAATATAATTTAGACCTACATAAAATTTCATAATACAAACTTTAGTTTAGTCGACTTTTTATAATAAGAGAATAAAAGGCACGAGCATAAATACTTTTGCTAATAGCTACAAACATTGTAGAGCAACAACCCGGATATGATTTCATTTGCGTAACCAACTACGTAATTTTGTTAATGAGTTGAAGTTGCAAAAATTGAAATGGCTAAAATTATTAAATTTATTAGCTACTGACATTAATCGAATGAATCATAGTGTTGTATGTCGTTGCAGTGTAGTCAGAGTAGTAGTATAGCTTAAAATGATTGCAAGAAATGACTTTTTAGCGTAGCCTAATCCGAGTATTACTTGCAAATTTTACATAAACGCGCTTTTATTTAAAAAAATAATTTTGAGGAAGATCTCGGGCGACTCCTGGCGAATTGTCAGACAACATTTGTTTGGGTCTGGCATTATAGGTTTGGCCCCATAGTCTTAATTTCTAAAAAAATAGATCTAATGCCTAGGCTGCAAAACCAAAAGAGCTAGATAATTAAAATAATTCTTGGGCACATGCAGTTGGGATCAAAGAATGATTTCTCTCGTTTTTCACATTTTCATTCCTTTGTTCACATTTCTTTCGAACGATGTTAGATTGGAAGAAAAAAAACCTTGTCTTGCAGCTTTTGAAAAACCGAAAAAACAAGCATTTCCATTTTGAATTTCTCAGATTCAAAGCTTATAATTTAATCTTTTTAAAACCGCTTCAGAAAAAATAATCGGTGCAGCTTTATCTCAAGAAATAAATGGTTGTCGAATCTTAATTTCACTCATATGTCATAAACTAAATACAAAAAAAAATATTAAACATCGAAAAAAAATATGTTAGCCTAATTTCGACTACCAGAAAGTTTAGACATTACTCATTTGGTAGAATATTTTCTCTAAATGCCGATCATAACCCATGATCTCTTTTCAAAACTATGAAAGGCATTTGAAGAGGCAATGCCCGATGAATCTTCGAATTAGAATAATATTCCTGAAAGAACCAAAGGTGGTAGATAGTCGATAGTATTCTCGATCAAAAACTACCTTTGAGTACCAAAATAACACGACAGACGAGCAAGATAAATACCCAGATATCGTTGCTATTCGAAATACATTTAAAAAATGAAAGCATACTAAAAATTAACAAAATCCTACGAATTTATCAAATTTAAACATGTATTAAAATCTTATAAGATCCTTGAGTACATTATTTGAAATAGCTGCAAAATCAAACTTCAACAGTTAATCCCAACTTGAATTCGCCTATAACTATTCCAACTGGTCCAACTTTATAACTGGTTTTCATCGTATGGCAGATAAATCTATAAATATCGTTGTAATGTATTGCTACTGGCTCGGATTGAAATACGATGAAAACCCTTCGGATTAAACAGTGCAATCAATGTTGCAGTAAAAAAACTAAAAACTATACAATAAAAAGTTTACTTGTATCTATCAATCAAAACAACAAACCCCACGTTCGATAAATAAAATTTGGACCCTTACCAACGACATTTGATTAGAATAAATAAATAATCTTATTCATCAATCCTTACACGAAATGGATTTCAGTGTAAGCTTTACAAGACTAAAAATCTATTAAAGCAGTTGAAGGTTTAGTTGTGTGTGCCAACTCGAGACTCTGTCTTCGTAAACTACTTAATGCTGACCAAGGTATGCACTCTAAATCCAAAATATTTAATTCCCTATTCAACACATTTGGAATTTAAAAATCAAGAACAGCTCTCTACTAACCAGCAGGGAACGGAATGGTTGAAGGATCGAATAAATTTGTAAAAGAACTCATTTGCACCACATCATTTGCCTTACATGAAGACTTAACAAAATGACTGAAATAGTTATCAAAACCTTGTTATTTAGGCAATTGCCGCTATAATTACTCTTTGACGTATTCTATCCTACTATTGATAATGTAAAAAAATAATCTAACGACACCATTAAATGCTGAATTATTCATTTGCACAGCCATTTCAGAAATAATCAAGGTAAAGCCATATCCGACATACCTTGATTTCATCCATAAATATTTTCCCAATTTATTTCTCCGAACCCTCGAAAATTATTGCATCATCCCCCATCTAGCAATCTACATAACTTGATCTGAAATCCATTTTAATTTCACGTCTCTTCCAATGACCTAAATCATTCTTAAAAATCAAATAAACTAAAAAATACAAAATTTTGCCAATCTTCCTCAAATCCCTTTCATTCACAACGACCTCTTATCCCTATTAAAAACCTTTAGCAGAACAATATAAACCTGATCATGGTTAAAATTTGTTAAAGAAGCATATCTGTAACATCTCATAAACCGCGAGAAAAGTTGGAGTAGCTTAATTTTTAATCGCCTTGTAATAGCCCTTATGCCACATTCTCTTTCACTACCATTATAGTATCTAACAAAAAAAATTGTCAAGTAGGTTTGAAGAACTCATCCATATAAATTGTTCAAGGAAATAATGAATTAATTGTATGTTTCATGTTTTTCATTTCATTTCGAGAATTAATCCAACTATTTATGAAAAATGATGCATCAAATATATTTTTTGGCTCTCATTCTTTATAAATACTCTGATAATTCATAAGAGACATATTACATTAGCGAAAAAAACGCTTTATACGACAGATAACAAAAAGCTAAAAAGAATTATGTTGGATGCTTGAATATATATACTACTACTTCAGCACAGCTAGCCCGGTGGTTTTAGTTTGCAACAGATATAATAAAAAATTAAAGTTCGGCGAAATCTTTATAATGTTCAGGCGACTCATTGTCTAGACGGAAAGTAAAAGATTATATGAGTGTTATCGGTATAAATATCCTGGAGATAATGTAGGAACAAGAAAGTTCCTAATTCCAATAAGCCGTTAACCGAAAGAGTGTGACTGGACACTGCGCTACACTGTCACAAATAAAAAAATAATGTTGAAGTTTTGGAAGTCAGAAAAGAAGCACTAAGTAAACGAACACATTACTTTTTATGGAAAACGATTAAATCCGTTAGAGACTCCCATTTTGGATAATTTTTATATGATCAGTCAGTTTGAGCAAAAAAATATTTTTCTAAGAGCTATAAATTTTTAAATATCAGTTTACAAGCACAAGAATTGTTATACAAAACCGATTCCTCAGTTTGGCTTTTAAGCAAACATTCACATCCATCCAAAAAAAGATTTGAATTTGAATAAATTAGGGTACGCCCAAAATTTAAACCCAATCTTCCGAAGTAAAAAATACAGATAACTTCAATTAACGAAGGGAACTTATAGGTTAAAATAGCTGAATCTAATCAATGGGCTAAATAGACGCAAAACTAGCCAGAGCTTGCGTTGCTCAGAGAGGCTCTTATTATTACCGCATAAATCCCCCCACAAATTTTTGACAGCATGTACTCTAAACTGTACGGATAGAGGGGACACATTCAAAGAATGGAACTTAAAAACCTCAAAACACATCGTAGATTTACAGAGTCAAATCAGTGAATGTTGAACCCTCCTCCCCAGGAACCCGAAAAATTGGTCGCTACTTCAAGGTTTTACTTTAATTTTACTACAAGCCATTTATTTCGAGGCACATTAAATCTTATTGAAAAGTTCAGCTGAGTTTTTTTTTATTAGATTTTTTTCCATTCAATTAAAGATTAATATACTTGTATACAGACCCAGAGTCAATTATTCCTTTTTTGGTGTTTGCAATTCTTTTTTTGAATTATTTTACCCTTTTGTGCTTTTGGTTATGCGTTTGTGTATTTATAATAAAATCATTTTTTTCAATTCTTTTCAGAATCAATTGAGCAAGGAGTATAGCGTCTGCGTAATGATTTAGGATATTTTTGTTAAATTTATAGATTTATTTAAGTTTAGTAATGGGTTAAGAATATGTTTTTGCCATTTCAAGGTCATGGCTTTGGTTTAAGATTAAGTTTTAGTTTCGAATTTAGCTTGCACTTAAACGACTATTAAGCCAGCAGAGGAACCCATTGATTGTTGATAGCCAACAATATTTTTGTATGCGATATAAAACAGTTAAATATTATGATAGGAAAAGATATTTAAAAAAACGCTCGCTCAAATGGCATTAACCACCTTGTGAAATATTTGTTTCCATTAAGAGTTAGACTGCAAAAAATATTATAACACTTCTAGCTATATCAATTCATAGGGTACTAAAATTTGACTTTAGTCAAAAAGTCTTTAAATACGTCGCTTTCAAACGAACGGAATACAAATTCTGCAACGTATTCACACTTGTGCCGTCACTCATTCGTTTTATGATGTTTGAAGAATTTTTTTCAGAATCCTCTATATTTTCTCCACATTTTGAGTGCGGGCATTAGGATCATTTGGATCATAGAAATTTTCCTCATTAGTAAAATTTTAGTTTCAAAACACGAGTAGGCTCGCCAGTTGTCAGATATGTATAGTATTCTTAACTTATATTTCGCCGGATACTTTCTAGAAGTGTTGTTTAAGTTCGATCATCCGAGACTTCGATAAGAAAATTCTTCGGGTCCTCGTTTGTTCTTTCGATTCTTCTGAATACCCGTTGTGCTTTTAGCAGTCTGTTTCTACTATACTTGGATTTAACAATAGCGCTTATGTTAACCTCAATGATAATTTCAATTCTCAGCTTATTTTCTTAGAGTGTAACCTGTCAAAGCAGCTTCTAAATATCCCGATAGAACGTGGGAATTTCCCTACCGTTTGTCTTGAAAAGCTAAAGTCGTCGTAAAAGGAACTGGGTATACTCTTTGACCCAGATATGTAAAAATAAAAAAATTAAGGCAAGTGGCTGCATGGAATTTAAAAAAAATAAAATAGATATCACAGATTTTCTCGTACAACAAGCTGTTTTCGAACATTTAAATGTTTCTTTATCCTCAATTGTATTGGCTTGCTTTAGCGCCATTAATTATTCCGACTTATTACTGTAAAAATTACTTGGGAGTAGCCCCTTATTTCTAACCCATTTTATCGTATCTTTGGTTTATTTTATATACTGCTATAGTTTAAACAGACGCATTGGCTTTAGTGGGGCGGGGGAGGATGAGAGTTATTTGCGATGCCCAACTTAAAAATAGAAAATGCATCGCACGAATTGACCTATCTTATTACATTATTTTTATAAATTTTAAATGTGGATTTTATTTCTGGATATCTCCCTGTAAATCCCCTTCATATATCTTATAACAAATAAATTGAATTTATGAAAATAAAATTTAACTAAACAATTTCAATTTATCTATAAATATTTATATTAAAAAATATATTGTCACGATTGAGTAGAAAGCATTAATATATTTTAAATATTTTTCAAACTTTATAAGGAGCTTCAGTTTTAACTTTAAGTATTTATATTAATGATTATGAAATTAAATAATTACTCATGTGAACAGTATGAGGAGGATTTGTGGGTATTAGTCAATAAATTTAATGTAAAGAATACTACAATTTAGACTAATATAAAGCCCAACTATATGTCATTCTGTAAAAAATAACGAGAAATATGTGGATGTCGTACGCCCGCAAGTGAGATTTTCCCCTAGCCCTAAGAGGCGGGATTGGGACGGGGGGGGGCGAATAAAGGCGTATGAATTTTGGACTTCAGCCATTGCTTTGACAACCTAATCAATCTGCGATAATATTTTCATTCATTACTAGATTTTATTTGTAATAAAATATTCATTATTTTAGTTTTTATTTTGACTATTTGCATATTTTTTTTATATGCCTTTATTTAGGTAAGAAGTAATTTTGAATCACAAATGAGATTATTGTTACAATATAAAAAAATAAATATCGTATTTTAATATTTTTTTTGTGTATATAAAGGCTTAAAACTGACACTCTAGGTCGAAATCCATGCTGCTAGATGTAGATCATTTGGCTATTTAGTTCTTAATTGTGTCAGTTCTAATCTCGTAAAGACTAAAATTTTCATGCCAAAAAATATCTGAAATATTGGGGGAAATACAAAAATTTCCCTGTAATATGATAAGAACCCGAGACTGGGGTAGGCAGAGACGAAATGATATGAAGATAAATCGATCGAAAAACAGGGAGATTATACCAATAGGGATAAAAAAAAAGGAGCGTCCGATTCTTGCTTGCTATATTCCAAGCCCACGCGACCACTGTCTGGCCGTGTTATGCAGTTTCGTGTATATGCCGGTGCGCAAACGGCCAGGTGGTTTTTACTAGAATTTTACGAAGTTAAATTATATTTTTAGGAATTTTGAATTGTTTTAGTGATGTGTAGGGCAGAATTGTAGGGGCCTTTCTCAGAGGCTTACAACCGTGAGTTCGATTCCAAGTAAAGCCAATATTTACAATTATTAGTTTTTAGATCAAGTGAAATTGTGATACGCATGTATATGATCTTAGAGAAGGAAAAATAAAGAAAGAGGATAAGAAACAAATTAAAATTCAGTAAAATAATTAAAGTTGCGCATACGAGAATACATGGACCAAAAATATTCTTTTTTTGTGTTTCTTTATTAGTAAAATGTTACGTGTTTCTTTCGAGGTGGCCTTTATGGTGCTATATCTTGCCCATGCCGACAACATGTCGGCACCACTGATATGATCGGCGATAAGGAATACTATGAACCCAGCCCATATTCTGTTTTCATTCCGTACAACAAGGGCATTGGCTCAGGGGCCATAAACTATTCTCGTTTTAAGAAATCAGTCATAGTTTCATTCGTATGATACACTTGTTTTCAGCAAAAAATAAAAACAATCACAACTGGTATTTAAGATGAAATGAACAATTTAGCTTTATATAATATAAGGGCACGTTTTCGTATGCTACAAGAGGGGTATTATGATAGTTTACTTAATCATGTGATAATATATTTTAAAAGTAAAAAAAAAATCAAAAGTATAATTAAAGATTAGAAGACTACTATTACGATTTGCATTCTATTACAACGATAACTTCGTGTAAGGTTGTGTTTTCTTTTAACGTAATTTCTATCAAATTATTTAACTAAATTATACCACATAAAATTATTTATTTTAATCTATATCGAATCATTTATAGTTTTCTTGCCATTTTACATATTTGATTAAATTTAATTTGCTCGCTTACATTTAATAACACAGAGTTGAAACATTGAAAAAATGCACGAGATGTAAAATTATTATATTTTTACGTTGTTAACAATGTTTTTCAAATATGGAATTATATTCTTAGGATTGTATGAGCAGAAAATCCTTAAGATTCTCTCGTGAAGTTCTCAATATTTTCTTTTCTGTATCGTTAGAGTTTGTCTTTGATTTAATTGCTAAACTGCAAGCAAATGATATTCTTCATCAATCTGAAGAAATTTTATAAAACGCCACAAGGTAGGATGGGCACAATTTACAATTTTCGAAAAGCTGTTATGCCAGCCTTCAACATTATTGTTTGTTCGACATAAACCAGCTAACGTAGATTCATATGTATTCCACAAATCAATGGAAAAAAATGGTTCTCT
>SGJC01000243.1:0-18048 GCA_009887335.1 Henneguya salminicola | reverse complement strand
TATATAACAGTATACAAAATAAAAAATCAGTATTTTTTTAATCCAGTTCTTACTAAAACTTGCCAACACTTCAGATTACATTAAAGCAGTTGTATTTTGCAAAATTGTAATGATCGTCGCGGGCCGCAACACAACCATCGGTGGGCCGCGGGTTGGCCATGTATATTATAAAGAGTAGTTTTATTGTAGAATTTAAAATATTAGAGTATTTTCTTTTAATTAAATTTATCATAAAGTTAAAATTTTTTCTTTAATATACCAGACTTTTTGTATTTATAATCAGACAGGCCATTTCTTTAATGCATTTAAATTAAGAAAGAGAGCAGATATTCTCATTCAATTAATGTATTAAATATTTATGAACAAAAAGAGATGTGAAGCATATACCGCATTCGCTCAAAAAATGTCCTTTGCAATAAAAGTTTGGGTTTACAGTATTGATTTATTGAGAAGATAAATATTATTAAATTGAAAGAAAAGAGGAAGGAAAATAGAGTATTGATTAAATTGAAAGAAAATAAATAATTTCATTTCCCTTATTTCGAATTGAATACTCGAATTAATTAACTGAGATATTTTATGAATATCCTTACAGCTTAAAAAATGTTAAAAAATATTATATATTGAGAATGACTTGCAAAACCGTATCTGATTTTATTTTTATGTTAACTCACCAACGACGTCTTGCAAAATCATTCTTTAAGTATATATTTGAATTTGTTGCCTTTATATTATAGGCTCATCAAGCATATTTCAAAAGATACTTCACAAATAAGTTGTAGATCATAAATGAAATTTGCAATATATAGGATTATGTATTTCTTATTAATGAACTAGTATTATTTACATTTCAGAGATAATTCTACTCAGTAACATTTTTCAAATGATGCAATAAAAGTTTAAATTGTATCAAGGGTCTTTGGGTCATATTACGAAGTTACCGCCGATTGTGAGGCTATCTTTATTGACAGGTGCGGAATTATCGATGAGTTGCTAATAAGATACATTTATTGTACGTGCTCATGTATAATTCTCGAATTGATAAGTTCTTGTTCCAAAGAAAAAAATTAAAAATTTTTAAAAATTCCAGAACATATAATTATAATGTATTGAATTAAAAATGAGGTTTCAAAAAAATATATTCATATAATTTTAAATACTAAATTTTTTTGACAAAATTAGTTAAATAATATTATTTCACCTTCGATATTCCAAAATAAAAATTCATGTTATTTTTGTTTTTTTAATAACCCTGTTTTAGCTTTTATTAACATTACTATATATTATTTATGATTTCATAGTGTTATGAATATAGCTTAATATTTCAAATAAAATATACCATAATGTAAATAATGAATGAATAAACATATCGTTGCAGTGCTGATACACTAAATATTTTTCTATTTTTTATTTTAAAAGTATAACGTATTAGGAGTTTAGGCGATTTATTAGGATAAATTGTGTTCGTTTAAACATTAGAAAATTTACTCAAACATTTTTTTACTTTTACTTTTGTGTCAACATCTTTTAATTAAGCCTCTATTATGTCTATTTCGAAGGAATTAACCTCTAAAATGGAGATGATACTTTTATACTATTTTTTAGATGGTAGATAACTATAGCCAGCCCGTTTTCAAAAATGTTTTTGTGTCTACATTTTTTTTAAAGAAAACTTTTACTCAAAACAGTTTTGACCGACATATCATCATAAATTAATGCAACCCGAATATAATTAATTATTTCTTATGAACTATTCTTTTTGTTCTAGAAAATTGTTTTAATCCTTATGCTGACGTTAAAGCTTAAATACATTTTTTCTCACAATAATAGTTGAGGTTTATTAACCTATTACATTGTTGCTCTGTATATATTAAATGGAAATATATAAGTTTCACAAAGGAGTGACCAGTTAAATATTTGATGCATTTTAAGATGTATCCTCAAAAGTATAAGAATATTTGAAATTGAGTTATTTAATAAAATATTTGATTTCAGAAATAAAGATTTATATTAAATAGCCGTTTACCATTTAAAATATTAAGAATAGACCGAAAATAGTTTTTTCCTATTACTTCTGTGTTAATTGGTAGAAAATCTCTCTCATAGTAAACTGACATAATTTATAATATCATTTTCTTCCTTTCATAACATAGACCAACATATTTATATATATTTCTTTAATATTATATTGCATGTCCACAGAAGCAGTTGAAATATACATAAATTTTATACTTTTACTATGAAATCACTGTCTTATTTTATACTATATTTTTTAAGTGAGTACAATAAATCTATTATAAAAATATAATGGGTCAATAATGTGATTATTTTGTTTCTTAATTCGTGTATTATTGATACTCTTAAGTTCGTACATTTATTTATAAAGATCCAAAACTATGTGTAAAATGCATAAAATATTTAATTTAATTGTTTTAAAATGTAAATTTCTTGGATATTATACATGATACACAATAAGTATTGCTACGTGTATATAATGTTTAAGATAACGCCCAATGTAATATCTCTTTGATTTAAGTTTAATGCACACCCCTTACATTCGAGAAATTTTAAAGATAATTTCATTCAGAAATGCAACAGATTTTTTTACACGTATAAAAACATATAATGAAAAATTAAATAATATAGAATCTTTTAATGCGTTTTAAATACGCATAGTGCAGGGGAGTATGTGTTATTATATAATATACACTTAATTTTGAGGCATAATAAAACACATTAAATTTTAAGGGTTAAAATATTTTGTTGCGATAAATTTGATCATGTTCTATTATCTTAAATATAAATACTATCATTAATAAAATAAATTGACGATACTACATCAGCTAATAATTCACTCGTATATATTTTTTATACATGAGAAATCTAATAGAATTTTGTTGATCGAGCGCTTTTAAAGATTTTTTTTTTATTACAAAAAGAATACTCCAAATGAAATTTGTATCTTTTTGATAAATTCGGGAACGTTTATAATTTTCTCATTCGTTGCGAATTATTATCAAAAAGGTATTATAAATACCAGATTACAACATAATTACAGAAAAATAAATATTTAACCACATGAAATTATTGACAAGATGTGATGTCTTTTAGATTTCTGAAATTTTCTTCCAAGAACATGGAAGAACAATGTAAAGTAATTTCGCCCTAATATAAAAATTTGATTCTCCCGAAGGCTTGACCTTATTCTAGCTATGTAATATAGATGCTTCGTAATATTAAGCGTATGCGGGATAAATAACTGAAATATCATATAAGAACATCATAGCTTATTTAGATCTACAATTTATAAGCCAGGTTCCTTTGGTTCTTAATAGTAAACACAAATACATAAAAAATTAATATAATATTTATTATATTTTCTATAAGAAATGGCATTGCAATTGTATTGATATTTTCATGATATAATAATTTATTATGAAATATAATTACCAGTAATTATTAATACATTTAGTTTTGAATTAAAAGTATTTTGAAAAATTAAAAAAATTACTTTTTCATCATTTTCAGAGAATTATCCCAGCTTTTTGTATTGATGCTAATCCTTTATAAATGAATGAAATTTAACTGACTTAAAATAAAAATCTCTGTTGATACTTTTCGCCAATCAAAATTATCACGTTATTGTAACGCAATGTGAAACAGCGATATTATGACCAATATTTTGTAGGTAGAAAAATATATGAATTAAATTTAATATATCGAAATCTTCAACAATAATACTTAATAAAGTATATGCAAAATATTTTATTTGGGGGTATATCTTGTTTCGGTATATTTTTTTTTCATTTTTGTAAAAATATAAAGTTTTAAAAATTTAATTTAAGATTTAAGAAATATATATCTGCTTGTTGATTATTACATTGTTTTATTAATATATTCGTTTTACTTTACGAGTTGATTGTTAAATTTTATAGTCAAATAATTTATACTTTAGATAAATCAGCAATAAATATTGAAGAGAAGTATCTTCTCATAAAATAGTAGAAACCTGATAAAACGAGCCTTTTTACCTTACGTGAAACATAAAATAGGATAATATTTTGCTGTGAATGCGAAATATATTACGAATATAAAAAAATTCTTTGAATTTTTATGTTGATGTATGTAAAAGCAGATAATAAAATATCAAAGTTCGTATCGATAGTGTGTCATATTAAGTAAATTATGTTTTACCCGGAACAATAATTATATTTTTAAATAAATCCTATTTTATCGAAAATATGAGGGGAAATTAAAAAGTTATTGTAATATTTATTCCTAATCAATGACATAATTATTATGGACCTTTATGAATTGATATTTTTGAAATTTCTAAATATTAATAATAGGTATAAATAATTCCTAATAAAAATATCAATAAATTAATTTCATATCAATTCGAATAATATTTCGCCTATTTTGATAATATATTGAAATAAAAATATACTGATAGAAGAGAATTTTATATTATTGTTGAATGCTTTTGCGATAAATTTAAGTTGGAAATATTATAATAATAGATAAAAAAAATATGTGAATATATAATGTATACACTTTTGTACTCCTCATAAAATGTGAGAAAATTAAACTAAATTCGAAATGATCAAAGCTATATAAAAATAGAGAAGTTAGAATTTTATGCAATTAAAACGACTATTTGTTTAAATCGTAAATACACATTCTTAGATAAAATTTTAAAATAAAATGGCCTATTCTAAATATATTTCGTTTTGCAAAATGTTACACAGGATTTATAAAACGTAGATTTCCAGAAACACGGTACAATTCTAATTCAGTTATTAACGTTGAATAAAAGGTCACGTATAAATAAGAAAAATATCTATTGGATCCAATAACCCAGTGCAATATATAAATATTAATATTTTTAACATTTCTAAATCTTATGAACATTACATTTCAGAGAGTTTGGACGATAAACGAACCGTTAATGGTCATACCTTGACTTTATAAGAAACTATATATCATTCCTGTTGCATTGATTGGTTTCATTACATATGACCTTATTCTGTATATTTCAACAAGTGTAAAAAGGCACATAATAAAAAATTTATTTTGTAATGTATTGGTAGAAATACCTGGCCAAAATGAAAAATATTTAATCCTCCAAGAAAATATGCTGGTTTTGAGTCTTTCGTCATAAATGCATATATATTTGAATTTTGATGATTGGTTTAAAAATTCTTTTTTTTTCATTATTGCATCATATAAATAAGAAAAATGAACGGGAAAAGTTTTATTGCTACCATTTAGTACAATATTTGCAGGCATCTTAGAGTTGGAGGATTCGTAGCTCTCTCATTTTTGCTCGATTCCCAAATCATGCCATATTTAGGAAAATAACAATTAAATCTCCTTATTGTCTTGCGTGGTTAATAAACTAAAACTAAAACGTATTTTGATGTAAAAAATCGTGAAATATTTTGCCTAGGGTATTATCCGATGTAATCCATAAATGTTGCCTTAATTAATCTACTTCATTATGAATTTTAGATACTTGATTGCAGTTAAACTAATAATATTGAAGGATTCTCTTAAAAAATTAAAACAATAATCCGCCTCCCCACATCTCAAAATTGCCTCATATTTTAAGATTTCATCAATAACAAGCCAATGTTTATATGGATTATGTATTCGTACTTTCACATGAGAATCTATAATAAATTTTAACTAAAATTAATGTAAATGGGGGATAGAATAAAAAAAAACATTTTATGAAATCATAATCCTTCTTGAAAAGAATGGCTACTAATATTTCTTTTTAAATTAACTGTAAATCTATTAGGAATTCCTGTTCATATTTTCTTACATGTTAATTTTAAATGAGGAAAAAAATTTGATTGATATTATAATTGTAAGCTTTTAGAATATTGTACAGAAATAAATGTTTTTATCTTTTTTTATATTGTTTAGGAGTTTACAAGTCGAAAATTTGCAAATCTAAAGATTTCTGACTAATTACGCTTCACAAAATAAAACATACAATAAAAAATATTAATATATAGATTATATTTTATTATTCATTTAATATAAAATTTTACACGTTAAAAAAATGCGCATCATAATATATTTAAGCCAGATTCGATAATTGACCGATATTTAACTACATCAGAATTTGATGGAATTGTCTTGAATTATAATGTAATGTATTAATCTATGAAAGATTTCTACCTGCTCGTCTCCATTAAATTTGCCTAAAGGCATATAAAAATTAAATTATTTTGGAAAATAAACTTTAATCAAAAAGATTTTATTAATATAATAATTTTTTTATAAAGAAAATTTGACTTGGTTTATATGAAACTTTTTTAAATTTGTTTGCCTTAAAAAAATTATATAAACAGAAAATATGACCATGTAAATTTAGTTTGTATTTTAAAATTAATATCATTTCTACATATATATAAATAGCCCGAAAAAAATGTTAGGCTTAGCTTATATTTTTACAAAAATAAAGTTGATGTATTTTCGGACAGAATTTAAGTAAGATATATTTTAATTAATAGGCATAAAATCAATCGAATTATATATAAAATTTTGGTTCGTATTGATAAATAAATTACTTTTGAGTTTTAAAATTTTATTGATCCTTTTGATTTTCATGCTAATTCTTTATAATTCGATTTAAACTTAGACCTTTTTATTAAATTATATATAGTCTATTAAATAAGCTGAAAGCATTTTTGAAGTAATCAAATTTAAAAAAAAGTAAAATATAAAAAATTAGCGAAACAATATTTGTTTTCCGAAATAATCTACTTTGTGCAAAGATGATAAAAATAATACAATGTTTTTATGAGAATGAGGAAAATTATTTTTAATATTGCAATCCCTTAAAGGGATAATCGTATAAATAATTATAATTGTGTTCAGTTTAATTATTTAATGATATTAAAGATTAAATAATAATAAGGAAGAAAGAAGGTTTGCAAAAATATATTACCATTAAATACCTGAACAACCATTTTATGTGTTTTCGATATTTTTATATTATATTTTAAATTTTCATGCAATTTTGTTAATTTTCGGTTAAAATGTCAAAGCTGCACACTATCTATGTTCTGAATATAACGGTAATATTATTAAGATATGAGTTTTGACATTTTATGCAAAATATATTTACATCGTAATTATTTGAAAATAATAATATATTTAAAATAAAAATTTTATTTACAAAATTAGAATGATAATAATGGCCACGGAAAACAAAAAAATATGTAAATCAATCAAAAATGTAGAACATAACGATAATTTACACCGTTTAGACGATGAAATATAAAAGAAAATATTATGATAACTTCTGTAATTTAAATTCTAGACTTGAACCTTTGTAGATATATTTTTTTGAATACATTGCATTTATAAAGATGAATATCGTAGCATTGTTTAATTTGATATCAATTAGTGGAAGTTAGTCTTTCAAAAATTCTCACATTTTATTTTTCTTTGCTTGTTAAGAATTTTAAGGCAGTTTAAAATACTTAATTAGAATGTTATGGAAAAATAGCTACTTTGTAAATGAAAAAAAATAAAACGCTGTTAAAATTTAAACAAGTTTAATATAAAAAATTATTTCCTAGACTTTAAAATTTAGCACTTTGAAATATAAATCTATTTAATATTTTATGCAGTTATTTTTATACTTCGGAAATTAATAATTCTATCTTTCAATTTATTCCATCAGTGTATTATAATATTTTCATCTTTCTACGTCAATATATTTCTTGAACTGTTCTTAATATTTTGAGAAGCTATCAAACTTCCAAGTCGTTTGATATAAATTACTTAAACGAATATGTTTATAACTTCTAACTAGTGAAAAATATTGATTTATACAGCTTAATACAAAGAGCATAAATCTTAATGCGAATTTACAATAATTTTCCTATAGGATTAGATTTTTTACTGTTTTTCATCGATTCATTCTATAGAAAATACGTACGATACGTTTTTAAAATATTATTGTAGCTAAAATTATAAATAATACAACTAATCGGTATATTTTTTTATATTCTTGAGAATAAAACTAACAATTTATTATTTTTTGAAACTAGAGAACTTACTCCAGGAAATAAATATATAATAGAATAATCGCCTGTAAGATGAATAATTTTTAAGATAGGTAAATGAACTGAAAAAAATACTAAAATAATATGTGACCCAAAAATTATTATTGTATCAATCACAAGCAAACAGAGAATATATTATTTTATGTGCCAATGCTTATTTACAAAATATTTTATATTTTTTTCGGTTCAAAGCTTCTATTATAATATAAAAATATGAAAAAATTCCATAAAAACCGCTTAGGAATAAAATACACAAGCCATTTCTTGGTGTCGTCTATATATTTGGGAGTAAATATATGATTATTACTCGATTTTATTTGATAATCAAATGATAAAGATCACAAAAAATGAAATATTATAAAGTTTTTGTTGACATGAATCATTTTATAAATCAATTCTTTCTTTAGACGATAAACTAGCAGTGATTTCGATTTTTTGTTATCAATAATAATAATAGTAAAAAAATACCAGAGTCAAATTTTAATTGTGATTTGGATTTTTATATTTATTATCCGTTAAACATCATTATACATATTTAGAAGGATAAAAACTTGGCCAAGGAGCAAAATTGAATATTTTATATTAAAACAAATATTCAGAAAAAGCATAATATGTCATATACAAATAACGAGAAATGTATGTATTTTTTATACTTTCTTTCAAATAATACGTGTGCAAATAAAAATTTATTCAATTTTGATACATATAAGCTATTTCTCGCACTATATGCGATATTTTTACAAAAAAAATATTTGGTTAGGAGCTTAGATGTTTGTTTTAATACTTTTATTTGATTTTATTTAAAAAAATTTATCCTATATTTTCATCTTTAATTTGAGATTTTTTCTTTAAATTTATCCAACTATTATTATAATAGATTTAATTTATTAATCTGCATATAAGAGCTAAAATGCAATTATTTCAAAAAAAAATATTGCTCTCCATATCAAATATCATGTCTTATTTTAACAAATCTATTTTTGAACTCAAAACATATGAGGGAAATAGAGTATAACAAAAATGCGAAAAATAAGTTATTCCCTTTACAACATTCTTATCTATAATTAAGTTTTGTTTACATTTATACCTTTCCATTTCAAAATGAAGTTCTAGCATACCTTTGCGCTTTTCATAATTTAATATCTAATAAAAATGTACTTTATATTCTACATTTTATGTCCTAAAATCAAATTCCTCTTTTCTTTAACGCTTTCCCTGTCGCTTCAGAATCAGTGAAGGAATTTATAGGAAATTTTCATCCACCATTCAATTACTGTTTCATACTAAGAAATAATATTATTTCATAAATGATAATTTAATTATATAAACCATCATTAATTTAATTTATTGAAATGTCAAAAAGCTATAAATATACACCTAAAGCGATAGTGAGTATATACCTATATATATTTAATTTTTTTTCCAATAAAATAACATAGGAGCATTTGATCAATCAAACAAATAAAATTTTATCCCAATTATTAAAAAATATAAATGGGATAATAAATTTAATATTAAAAAAATAATTATGCAACACCATTTAACTGTAATATTGAGTGAATACATAAAACGTATGCAGATACATTTAGGAAATTAAGTGAACTTGAATAAAGTAAATAATATAGTCTTCTTTCTCAAAAATAAAACAATTGTGAATATTCTAAACTTCAAGATTGACCTAAAAAAATGAGACGCGATAATTTAAATTAATCGATACTTTTAATATTTTTAAAGAACAATTAATATATAAAACATTTCAAACTCTTATTTACCTTACAAGATAGATAGTTAAAATAAAAAAAAAAGAGACTCAAAAGAAACAATTTTTTTATTTTTTGGTAAGCAAACATTAACACAAGACAAGTGATTTCCATAATTATATATTATATAATAATACTTTTGTTATTTATAATTCATACTTGTTGAAAAAAATATAAAATTAATAACGAATACGAGGAAAATTTTTTTTATTAAAATGAAAAAAACTTATAAAAGCAGAGATTTGTTTATTTAATTAAGTTCAGCTATACTTTTCAATTTATTTATGTTTTTTTTGCCTGTGATAACAAAGAAAGTTACATTTTAAAAAAGTTTATTAAATAATTAGAATCCAGAATAAAATAATATAATTGCCCTCATAGTCGAGAATAAAATTAATTTCGATACGATATTCAAAAAGAATAGTTCCCTGTTTATACTTTTTATAATATAGATACATTGTAATGTTTCTCATCGAATTCCACTAATAAGGGCATATATACTATGTCAACGTTTTCTGTATTTTCTGATTTGACATTTAATCCATATTAAAATTTACTGTTTGAATATCCGTTTATGCAGCCTATTAATTCACATAACAAATACATTAGGGTTACTGACAGAATTAGAGACACTATAAAAATATAGCATTTCAATATATTTAAAAAAAAACATATGCAAAGATGGCAAAAACTCATAGTAAGTTGAATAAACTTAGTTTAATAATATGTATTTCAATTAATTTGAGCTTAAGGGGTAAAATTTAGAATAATTGTAAAGTTCTGTTTGTAAAAATTGTACAAATATAAAAAAGGACAAAATCAAATTTTGAAATATTAATAAATTGATGTTAAATAAAACTATTGATGATTAAAATTATCGATGTTATATAATATAAGCACATTAATAACCTACATAATATTGCAATATACCGTAATTCATATGTGTCATTTTTTTTATAATGGACAGATTTTCGGTATTTTATGTGTAGAAAAAAAAATTTTAAAAATTTGAAAAACTAAGTGTTTTTATTAATATAAAGGGTAAAATTCTTAACGTTTTTTAAAAGATGGCGACGATAAAGAAACAATGGAATATACAAACTAATAATCCTATTTGATCGATATAAACAAATAACTCAATTTATAAAAATTTTCAATTTTTAAATATTTCTCAATAAAATAAATTATATAACAATATATAAAAATATCCTTTTATAATTTTGATTGAAGATCCTAAAACATGTTTCTACGATTAATATAACTACTTATCGCTTTTATTTTCTATTTACGATTAAAGAAACACTTTAAAAAATAATTTTAATGTTAATAAGATTTCTAAAATTATCCAGCTTGTACGCAATAGGGAAAGGAATGCAGAAAAATGCCCCATAAGATTTGCTTGTGTTGTTTTAATTTTTTAACATTAACGAAAGAATATGAGATTAAATAATTGAAATTCCTTTTATTATTTTAGAATTACCATAATATCTTTGTTTTGACCATATTATTGCTTTAGAGAAAGTAGCGTTAGTGGAAGAATAGATTTTAAATATTCAGTGAAAAGGAACAATAATTTATTAAATATTAGTCGTTTATATCGACTCGCTAATATGAGGTTAAAAGATAGTATTTATGATTCAAAATATTTTATTTTTATTATCGATGGCTTAAAATCTTATACATTCAGGGTGTATGAGAATATATCATATTTGAGCCGTCTCCCCTTTTAAAATATTTTGTTCGGGAAATTAATGATATATAAATATCACCTGTGTATGTACTGAAAAGGAGATAATCATTTATTCTTTAAGAATTACGAAACTTATAATTTCTGAGAATAAATTATATAGATGTAAATATGTTTTAAATAAGTTGGTTTTTGGAATATATGGTTGATTAGAGTATTGAACCATTAAGAAATTTATAAAATCTCTATAGTTAGTATATACTATATTTCTATTTAAAAAAAAATGTATCATCTATATTTCACAAGTAAAAAATTATATTTCTATCGCTTTTCGGTTGTGATAAATTTTTTTTTTACCTTATTTTGCGTAGAAATGTATACACCACACTTTTCACGTTGTCTTTTTGATTATAATTTATTTAAATTAGATCATTTCGTTTCATATTATCATTTAAAAATCAACGTAAAATTAATTATATCTTATGAGGATTTTTCATTTGAGGACCCTGAAAATATAATTAGGAAGAAATTTATAGCCTTTTTTTATCATTAATAATAACAGGATAATTCTAAAGTATTTTTGTAAGGTATGACACATTTTTATTCCTAGTGATAAGAATCTATTCGCAAATCAAAATATAATGAATTCATTTCATTTATATGTTGCCTTTTCTTTGTTGGAAGTTTTTTTATTTACTCATTTTGTTTTCAATATATGTAAATATAGATTCAATTTTAATCTCAGGGATTTAATGATATAAAAAATAATGTAACACTCATAAATTCCTGTATGTTTCCGAACAAAATTCTTACAAACTATCAAGTATAAAATATTTTTAAATCAATTTTTCCTCAAGTACACCCTAAATGTAAATAATTATTTTAATTAATTAAATTTTCATTTATTTAATAATAATAAGCGTTAAAATAAAGGAATCAGTATCGATTTTGCGTCCTTAATATTAAATGAAAATAATTTATGTAAAAAATTATTTCACAATTAAAATTTAATATCAATCTATTTTAACTTTATCAACTTTAACAAAATTTATTAAATAAACCATATATTACGATTATTATGATAGAATAAAATTTATTTATCACTAAATTTTTATTTGTATACTTAATTTTCTATTTCTTACATCAATTATTATTTTCTTAATTTTAGCAGAAATTTTTATATGCTCCCAATTTTATAAGCTTCAGCGCTAAAATATCGTTTCTCGGTAATTTAATTAACTGACCCCGTATGCAAAAAGAAATCCTGCATTTTAATATTCGAGGTAATTATAACATAAGTGTATTTATTTCATAAATTTAAGGATCCTGTAGCCATATTTATTCCAGTCTACATATCTCAAATCTATCAATGATATTTGAGATATTATAAATTCCTATTGCATTTATACAAAATAAAATATATTTCTTACAATTTTGAAAATTATTAACACAAATTACACTCTAGATTTCATACTTTTTTTTTATCCATTAAATATACTCGGATAAAAATTGATTTATCCATATATTAATATATTTAATAAATCTGCTTCATACGAAAAATATGAAAAATATTTATATTATTTTCTATTTCAAAATGTGTGGGGATATATATTCAACAAGATAATATATATTTTGACGGGTTTCTTTTAATATTTAAAAACCCGGTTCAAACATTTACAGAATTTTAGAATATTCAATTCATATTATAAAATCTAGAGGATGTTTGGGAAAAAATATATTTTAAAATATGTTTCTGACAAACCTAAAAATATAATTATTTCATAATGTTTTACACATGATCTTACGTTTGCGTTTATATTTCAATAAACTCACTTATAAAAGAACGGTTATTTCTTTAAATCTCTTAACGACATATGGCAATCCTAAACTTTAGTTTTTTGAGGATGTCAACCAAAAGATTATTAATTCGTTTTTATAAATAAATTTTTTATACGGTTAGAGAATGAGGTAAAAAATAATCATGATATGATTGATTTCAATCAGCTTGCTTATATTTGATTTTTAAAATCTGGCTTTATCCAAATGATAAATTAGACTTGATTTTTTTTCTTTTTTTATAAATTCTTCATAAATGTCTATAAAAATAAGCATTATTTACCGAAAAGTAATTTTTTTTCCTTTTAGCATATTTCAGGGCCATTACGAGAATAAAATATATCTATTTTTATTTATAATTTGTTAGAAAAGGTCTTTATTTAATTTATGGATAGAATTGACTTCATTAATGCAACATAATTATGAAATATAAATTTTCGACAGTGATATTTTCTCTAACTAAGTATCTATGTGACATTTTCAACATTTTTAAATATTATCCTCTGCTTTTTATATTTTGTGCTAAAATATATTTGCATCTTACATTAGTAATTGTTGTTTAAAAACGAATAGAATATATGCCACGCATTTAACTTTAATTTTTGTCATATATATAATTTGAAAGATATTTCAAATACCCATCACGTAATACGCAAGTTGTTAAATTTTCACAATTTATTAATTATGAGAATTTCATTTTATAAATTATATTTTTCCTTGAAATTTACTATCTCATTCTTAGTTTGAATTTCGAATTATAGTTCTAACTAAAGCAATAAGATAATAATTATGTTTTTTAATTCTACAAAAGTTGTTCGTTATCTCTTAGGGCTACCAGTGGCATTGCTAGACGCCTCTTCAACTTTGAAACAGTTTGTGACAAAATCGTTACTCTCTGCATTGTGGAACATATAAAAAATTTATCATTAAACTTTCGTAGACATGTTTTATTTCTTAATTGAAAATTATTAAGCGCATGCATATTGATAGAAAATCATCGGAATTTATTATTAAATTATAATTCTTTTCTTATTTATCATAAAATTAATAAATTTTATTAATATTACATTCTTGGGAACAAATAAAATTAAAAAAAATTTATAACACATTATAGATAATAAAATTCTATGATATCTGTACTATATTTTACACAAACGTGTAATAAATACTTGTGACATAACAGGATATTTGTTAAAGGAAAATAATAAAATTATTCTGTCATGCCATATTTCTACATAATTAAGTTTTTCGTATCTTACGCATACAAATATATAAGATGTTGATCGAGCATAACCTTTCCTTAAATGTGACATTAATTTCTGAAGAAATATTATTAGTAGACGGATTTAACTAAACATATCAGCTGGGATATAAACCCCCGCCCTTTAGTTTTATTCTACGTTGGAATCAGGTAGAAAATAGTTTATTGTAATTCAATAAATTTGTGATGAATTTTGAATTAATTTAAAATTATATTTTCGTATGAATTTTTCTAAAAATTGTAAATTATGCACGATTATATGGAATTTCTTTTTATTAATTGAAAATTTTCGAAACATAAACCAAAAATAAAATATTACTTGTGAATAAAAAAACTAGATTATAGATAAGTAGGATAAAATATTAACAATCATACTTGAAATAACAATCGACCAATAAATAAAATAATAAAATTTTTAGTAAGTAAGAATGACTTAATAGGCAGAATTTAATTCCTTCAAGAATATTGTGTCTTATAAAAATTTATGCCTACATATGCGTGGGGGAAGATTTTTGTAACTCATATAGCGAGATCACATAGATTAATAATTAAAAAATCGAAGAACATAAAATTCAGAGATAAAAACGTCTTGAAAATTTTTTTTTTTATCATTGAGAAATAATAATATTATGGGGCATTAATGACGCGCAAATATATGCGTTTTAAAAATTGTGCTTGAGCAGTATAATCAAGGTGTACTTCTTTTAAATATAAAAAGTTGATTTGAAAAAAAATTTACACAGTTCATATTTTGTGATTATTTTTATACCTAATGCACTTTTTAAATTTTTGCTGTAATTTTATGCGCATTTATTTGTCGACGATAAATATTGATATGGGGCATTTTTCCTACTTTACTATTTCTAGTTTCTTTCAGATATAACATTCTTATTAATTTTTTATTTTCTAGGAGGTTAACTAAATATGTCTATGAAACGTATTTAGCAAACTAACAAAACAAACTCACTCGAATTCTCTCCAACTCGTGCATTACATAATTTATTAACGCCCCTTAAGACTGAATTTAATTTTCAGGATAGAAGCACATTTTCTTCTTACTCTTTGATGTCCTTTTGTCGTATTTTTTATATCAAGTTATAATTTCTATATTTTTTGAATCTGCTTCATTTATGATTTAAACACAGTTCCAGTCATATCTGAAAACGAAAATACTCTTGAATTATCTCCTATTATTCATATTTACGTAAATATGACTTACTATAAGAGTTGGCATAGTATGGCTGATTAAATAACAATAAAGTTTATAAATTCAAAATGCGCGAATAGCTGTCGTCTGACATCCTTTTAAAAGATATAATCACAAATATTGCTAGTAATGTTTATCATTCAATTGCCTTAATCAATTTAATATTACTTTACTTAATGTAAATAAATATACCAACGTTGAGACCATTTATGCGCAACATCTTTAGCAATAAATGCTCTATTCTTTTATGAATATGTAGGTACGTATATATTTAGTTCTAACACATTTATGTGATATTTAATTTACATTTTAGGACTTATTTTAAAATCTGTTAAGCAATTTTACAAAAGGTACAATTACATAAACCTGTTATGGATAGTTTCAAAAATACGAAACATCTAAAATTACATTATAGTATTTTTTTCTGTTCCGTTTCATTCAATTTAAACCAACAAATTAAAAAATCTCAAAATATATTTAAAATGATTAAATGATTGATATTTATTTATCCTGTTGTCTGAAGCAATGATAAGATAATCAAAATACACACGAATTACAAAATTATCAAGAAGTCGCATATATATTGTAAAACTATCTATTTTATGATATTTTTTTTAACTTAATAGTCTATCATAAATTAAAAAGCATCATTTATACTTTTTCTGAAGGTGTCCCAACAGCTTCAGTGAACTATGAAGGGTAATTTTCTTCCCTTACTCCATTTAATGTATAAAATAATTTATGCTTAAAGTTATTAGAGGTATTTAATGTAATACCTAACATTTAATATTCAACAGTTTTTCTATCTCACGCACTACAGTTTAATTTGATAATATTCGTCGTTTTTTTACAAGGGAATTGGTAGTTTGAGTAATGTTTTGTGCACATTACTTTCCCTCACATTGCAGTTTTACACATATTATTTGTAATGTAAAATAATTTATGCTTGCATTAAAATTAAATAATATGGAAAATTATAAAAATAAGATAATTGTGGTAATAACGTTTAGTGGCTCTTACATTATACAAAAACTATTTTGAAAATAAAAATATCTTTACGCTAAAGTTAAAGGATAGAAAATAGATGGTTACGTAGCATTATTTAATTAATTAGAGATTTTTTAAACTGCGTGTTTGCAATTTTACCAAAAGATACTTCCATTAAAATCTTCCTAACTTTTTCAGCTCAATGTCAGTGTTCAAGTTACCTGTATATCAAAATGAATTGACGTTAGTTTTCTATCGTATTTTGCAATCAATATTTTAATAAATTTTTATTTTTTATGATTTTATAATGTTTTTTTAATTATAAACTATAAAATTATACATTTTAATGTAAAAAAAAATTGTTTTTAATATCAAAAACATATATATCATTTTTCGAAAAGTATTAATCGAGATTTAAGATATTTGTTGAAAAATCATCAAAATTACCATTCTTGTTTTTATAAATCATCCCAACCTAATTTATAAATAATATTAGCGGCAATATTCTAAAAAAATTCAACCATTGTTTGATAAAAATACTATTTAACGCTAAACCTACTATTTAGTTTTTTTCAGAAAATTGGTGTGGCTCTAAAACGAACAATAAGATAAAAACTGTGTCAAATTAAATATATTTATGAAAAGGTATAAAGAAATTCTTAAAAAAAATAAAAAACTATACTTAGAAAATCTATATAAATTGGGCTGAATAATTTTTTGATCTTATTTGGCAAATAAATATAAAAAAAGACTTTATTTATGTGTAAAATAGATGATTTGGGATCTATTTGACATATGGTTTCTTGGTTTTTATTGAAATAAATTTCTAGTTCGGCCATCTTTTTGAGGTAATTTGACTTTATTTAAATTTTAATTTTACCTTATGTTAATTAGGAATATTAGTTTAAAGCGTTTTAATAGATTTGAATTTACTTTATCTTTGCATATTTTCTTAAAACTTTTTATCAAATAATTTCAATATTATTTATGGGTTCGCTGTGCGCATTCAAATATTTTTAGATTTCATGGAAATAAAAGATTAACAAACCATCTTTGCTTCAGTATTTTTTTAATTTTTCTTCCCACGTTTTAAAACTATCGAACAATTTGGAACAACCATAGAACTTAAGATGGAGTTTATGCCTTCCTAAATTGAATGAATTTTTATCTATAAAGGCATTTCTGAGTTCATTTCTTCCACAAACACTTCCAAAAGGTGCAGA